>JAQSVH010000013.1:12196113-12221221 GCA_029448705.1 Adansonia digitata
AGCAAACTTATCAACTATAGTTTTCGCTAGTGCTGGATGCAAACTCAACGGCTTTAGCAGCAATTCCACACTCTGTTAAGGATAAAAACGATGAGATTCTTTAGTGATTGTCATATAATGCTGCAGCAAGGACACTCTTATAGGCATAAATATGAGTTTGTTCAGATTGGTCACCGGTGGCTAAAGCTAGTACCAGTAGTTTCATCTGATTTAATCATGTAGAAAGGAGTATATGACGGCATCCGGGATTAACAATAACATATTTAGATAAATTGAACGGAAAGATAATGAATATTATTTGACAATTAATTAAACACCTGTGCTTGTATTTCAAGCTTACTAATCTACTCACGTCTGAAAGAGTGTTAATTACCCAGCTTAACTTTTCAAAGTTTCTCTGACATAGCGACAAACCTACAAGCACCAACCTTAGATGTAAAGCACTCATCCCAAAATGTGTACTTTAGCCCATCAAGTTTTCTAGTTTTCGATAGGTCATCGATGAATAGCTTCACTTGCGTAGCCTAATCAAAATGAAAATAAAACAAGATTTAGCAAGCAAATAAGTGATTATGATTATGCTGACTGAACATAAGAGAAATACGTACATCAGGAGCGAGTCGTTGTCTGTCAAATGGATAGCCAACAACGAAGCCCACCAGAGAGAGTTCAGAGATCTGCATAAGGCCAGAGAAAAGATGATCAAGGGTCGTTACCGAAGATAGCTCAAAGTTCAAAAGCGAGCAGCAACATAATCCATGGCCTCAGATACATGCATACCTCTGCCCATAGCAGTTGTTATATGAGTACATCCATGACATAATTTAGTAAAAGAAAGCAAGCCAAGTGCTGTTCCAATTATTACAAAATATAGCTCAAATACAATTGTGAATTTGTGATTGCATGTGACCACAGATTGATTAGATGAGTTTTGACCAAGAAGTCCTTTATATTATGTTGTTTAGCTCCTTCTAAGGAAGGCATATCACGGGACTCCTTGACTGGGAAAGAAAGGAGCGCCCAAATCAAAGGATTAATAAAAGTGACAGCTAGAATCCCTTAAAAGATTCCACACAGCAATGTAGCAGCACAAAAGCGGTCACATAGGAGACAACTAAAAGTTGCAGGCAACTTCATCAAATACAAGTTAAGAAAAAGACTTTGCTGAAGTTGCATCCTACCAGCAAACTTACACTAGCCCACATTTGCAACCCCAACTCCATGAAAAGATAGGGGGTGAAAAATAAACAAACTGACATACTCCCATCCAATACCATAATCCAGATAAATTTAAAAAAAAAAAACAAAAACTAGGATCCCTCTCTCTTCTCCACCTCTTTCCACCCCAGACTTCCTGCTTGCTAACTCACAAGCAACACAAAACCTTGGGGCATCAACATTTACATGTGTTATCTCATTATCTTTCACTAGTCGCATGACATTAGCTCATTCTTGGTAAAATTCTTTTCAAAAAATATAGGGGGTCTACTGTCAAAAGTTTATGTCAATTAAATTCTAATGCCAAGTGCAAGGAAAGGAAATTGAACTAGTCTCACCAGCTTTTGAAAATCAGTAGCCATCAGATCAATATTTGTCTTCTTCCGAATCAGAACACTGCATAGATGTATTAAAAAATGAAAAACATAAATTGGCTTCCTAATGGTTCTAAATTTTCTAAGCGATATACTTTTATATAATTTTTCCTTTGATATTTGCTCACGGTGAAGAAAATGAAAATTTGATACTCTAATCTCAGTAACCGGGGGATATGTATAACCTAGTTAACAAACATCACCATAATAAAGCGCTTATTGAATTCTACACTGAGACTCTCAAAGCTAGTTTCAACAACAAGATCAAATAGTTGAAAAGTAGTTAGCACTATCTAATATCTGCAACATATGCAAATCACATACCTTAGAGGTACGGCAATTTTATTATCGAGGTCTGAGACAGCTAATCCAACATACTTATCACCAACATCTAAACCAAGTAACCTTCCTCGCTCCAGTGCATTTGATTTGAGCAAACTTTGGAACAAGGTTAAAGGCTTTACGTACTGCATATGTCTATCTATCAAAGCACTAAATCAAACCTCAATGTTAAATAACAGATACTCGTATCAAAGAAAAAGACAAAGACTAAAAGAAAAATAAATAAATAAACATTTCTTCAAACACTTTAAGAGCATTACCAACGTTATTTGCCCTGCCTGATAATTTTAAAACGAAGGGGTAAAAAGGATTAAAAAAATTTATTGAAGAGGGGGAAAAGAAAAGCGATCGAAGTGTCCTGCTTACAGAACAAGAATGGCGTGTTTGCATCTGGGACTAATCTGAGGGGCAGCTGCCGAACAAGAACGAAAGCGAAACGCTACGTTTCGTATAAGGTCTCGATCGCAAGGGACTAAAGCAAAGAACCGATTCAGTCAAATAAAAAGTTGCGGCTGTGGCAGCTGAAAACGCAGCGTTTCTTTGATTAGATAGGATTCGCCCTCAAATTTTAATTTAATTTAATAGATTAAAAATTGATTACGTGTCTGCCTATGTGTGTCGTTACGGCGTCACGTTCAGTTGTCTTAGCACCACCGGCAAGGGTGGAATATGAGGTTGAGGTGGTTGAGGTTCTTCACCGTGAGAGGATGATCTGATGGTACCGCCGTTATCAAAACTCCGCCCTCTGAAGAAGCAGGCGTCGGTAGAATGCAGGTGAGAAGTTGGCGAAGGTGACGCTTGTAACGTCGGGGAAGAATCAGGACGTGGATTCACTATTGGACTCGGCAAATAGAAAGTAAGATACAGGCGAAAAGAGCTTTGGTGGGAAGTTTATATCAGAAGGCTGATACGTTAATGCCTAAGCTTTGCCCTGCCTGCCTTAAATATATATATATGACCAACCTCTTTCTTTAATTCTCTGATCTAAATAAGTCCAAACTTGAACTTCAACAAAGTTACATTTGAAACCAAATCCAATGGAATTAGAATTAGAACCAAGAAAGCAAAAGAGGGTGAAAATTGCAGATAATTGATTATTGGGCTGGCAAAATTTACAAGGGGGCTTAAGCCACAAGAATCAATTTGAATCAATGAAATGTTTGCTAATTTGCTAATTGCTAACACCGCTTTTTCTTGTGATTATTGTTGTGGTCTATGGAAAAATGAAGAAAGACTATCAAGCTCAGCACGCTTTTTTGCTGCTCTCCTTGAAGGCTTCTGATTTCGCCACTTTAAACGATCTATCCCACTCCCACTTGGATGACCAAATATGCTACTACTCTTTCTAATTGTAAGCAATCTTTGGGTTTGACTAGACTCGGGTTTCTTCTGCCCCATTCTTGGATTTTTATGTCGAGGAGAGGGGGTTTTCGGCTCCACAAATTTCGCGTATGTAGATCTGCCAAAGCATTAAAAAATGATCTTGTAAAGAACTTCAATGCTTATTATGGAAAAATATTCCTAGGTCGAACATTTTGGGGTGTTAAAATTATTACTAATCAGACTGCGTATGGCCCCAAAAAAAATGCCAATTTGTATTGCACACCACAAACACCTTTAAATTAAGCAAAAAATAAAGAATAAATCAATAATATATTCCATTGGCATACCTCTCATGATCTAATGAGGAGTCTACATAGGACACCACGTGTTCGGTCCCGGGCATACATGCTGCGCAGATATAAACCTTTGGTGGAAACGCTAATTTAACGCAAATGATGTGGTACCACTCACCACATTGACCGCAAGCAATCATTGATTTCTCATCATAGGGCTTTCGACAAATGCAATGAAGCATACTTCGGGCTCTTAATAACTGCATTAAGGAAACAACATATTTTATTTTCTAAAAAAGGTTACGACATAGCTGTCAAAAGATGTGATTTTGAACCCTATCAAAAAAAAAAAAAAAGATGTGATTTGATACCTCAAGTTCCTTGTTTAAGCAAACTGGCAAACTTTCCCCCTCAGTGATAAGTTCATACACACCGTCCAAGCCAAGAGCCCCAGAATCTGCTGCAACCTGTAAAGAAAACAGACAGCTTACTTGATGGGCCATCGCAAAGTTATTTACAGTAGCACACACATGCAAACAAAGGAAGTCAACCTTCTTGGCACGATCTGCCCACTGCAATCCAATGTCCTTCAATTCTGAAAGCTTCAATCTGAAGTGATCTTCAGGTAAAATGTTCATAGCATCCCCCTATCAAAAAAACTGTCTTTAGATGCACCATACACAAATGCAAATGCATTCATGATATCGATGACATATACATCCAGAAAAGCTGCTAAGGAATTAGAGATGGCCAATCTTGGTTGAGAAGAAAATGCAAACAGTACAAAGTCATGTAATATTTCTCCTATAAATGAGAACATTATCAATTCTCTTCCTTCCAATAGTTGACACAATGTCAACCTAGATAATTTGTTTATTAGTTTTAAAAAGCAAACTGACCAAACTGCAAAATCTACTGTAATGCGTGAGATTCTAATGGATAATTAAAAAGGATTTAGACAAGAAACAAAATGTACGGCTTATATCTTCAAGAGCATGAAAGAATCTGAAACGGCAGAAAAGGAGACTAACAGCTATTAGATACCACCCGGAACTTTATAACTACAGACTTTTGTTGCCATGTCCATGTCATATCCTACGTAATAACACAAGCAAAACAATTTGAGGCAGAAACTATGCCAATCTCTGAGGGCTGGAACTCTAATTAGCACCATCTCATTGCAATGGGCATGAAAAGTTCATACACAACTCCATATCAAAACTTAAAAATTAAAATGGTTCAAAAGCCTAGCACATGCCAGTAGCACATACCTCTTTCAGGTGCCGATGAATCTGTTGGATTGAAGGCTTCTCTAAACCCTTCTCTAAACCATCTAACAATCTAGCAACTCGAAATCTCCATGAGTATCTTGCTAATGCCCGCTCAAGATCGCAACAACTTTGATGATCATATACACCTGCCACTCCAATGGCCTGTGCCCGAAAATCAAATTAATTCAAGATGGATCACTACTAGTTTTCACAGCAAATGTACTCTATGCTAGCTAACATCATTTATTGTCCAAAAACAGTCTATGTATGCTGCCTTAGCAAAGTATATGAAGAATGATAAAACAGCAGGCAGAGAGTGTACCTTCAAAGCAGTCGTAAGTTTTCTGCCAACAACAGTGAACTGGTTTTTATTGTGGCAAGACATTTCAAAGTCCAATATCTCTGTCAAACACATTTTGCAAGCATAAGCTTGGTCCACAATTTGTTGTAATATATCTCTTTCTTCAATCCTGAAACATTATCCAAAGAAACTAAATATTTGTATCCAGAAATTGGAAATTTAAAAACCTATTAAAATGATCAATAAAAACAACAACAAAGTGAAACATTCAACACAAATAGCAACTTGCAATCAGTTTCAGGTGAAAGTGAAACAAATAGATATTCATTATATGCTGACTCTTTTTTTTCCAAAACTTTAAATAGAAACATAGTATCCTCAATTGAACAAGGAAGAAGGATTCCTGGCATTTTTTTTTTGTTTAATTTAATATTCTTATGGCATCTCAATAAGTTCTTCCACCTCCTTTTATCAAGAGACAAAACCCAATAACATGATTGATAATTCCTAGATTTTTCCAGGGATGAAAAAGCAATGCAATAGTATATTAAAACAAGAATTTGAAGGTTGATCACGTTTTATACAGGACACCACAAAAGAGGTTTTATATTTTCACTTGTATACCTTACACGAAAGTTTTCATCAATAGACACAAGATTAGAGAGTAGCTTCAAGTCCGAATACTTGCTATTATGTCTCTGTGCCAAAGCAAGAGAAATCGTTAATAGATATACAAGCTTCCACTAAAAGACAATTCAAACAATTTTAAATGCATACCAAGAAGCCACCTTCATTGGGAGATATTGATCCACCCTCAAGAAGCTGACAATACGAGCATATATACACTTCTTCAGCATTATTTCTATATCCTAGGCACTGGAAATGGTAGCTGTTCATAGAAAAGATACCAATAGGATGAGAAGAAAAGAACATGCAAAATTAGGAGCAAACTGGAACTATGGACAAATAACAACACCGCAAACTTGATATAACAAAAGCCAGAAACAATTAACGAACTGGGAGAACTCTTTAACACCAAACAAATACCTTACCAGTCCTTGCATGTTGAACATTGTAAAAAATCCCAATCCTCAGGAGCATTTGTACAGCACATGTAAAGACATACTCCACAACTCTCTGACTTTTTGTATACATACAAAGATCTATCTAGGGACTCTTTGATCTGGAGAATATTGGAAAAGATTCTTAAAGGAACCTGATAAGAAATGATTCCATCAAAGTTTGAAACACAAAAAGGATTATCTCACTAAACCTTCTGCAAGACACAAAGCAGTGAGCTCTCATCTCCAGCAAAGTTTTTTACAGCATCCATGCAGCGTTGCTTCCACCTCTCAATCTTTTCAACTTCAGAAAAGACCCGATCTACCTCTGCACATGTAAAGAATGAATCCTTTCCATGCTCCTGCATGTGAAGCTCATAAGAAATCAAATCATTGGTTTTAAACTTAAACCATATAAATTACATACCAACTTTTAAGGGAAGATAATCACAACAAATATCAACATTTAAGTAAAAATTTCCTGTGAAAAGAAGACAATCAAATTCTCAAACACATAATAAGTGAAGCAAAGTTGTACAATTTGGATCAGGAAACAACACATACAAGAAAAGATAATTTCATTTATTTCATAATTATAAGATGAAAAAGATACAGACTCAAAGGAAAACAGTAAAGAACCACAATATAAGGCAAAACACAATATTAACAAAAGACTTAAAAGGAAAACCATAAAGAGTAATTTGTAATATCAATAATTCCTGACCAAACTTCACCCAGCGCACATCCAGGGCATACCTTGAGCTGCATTAATTGAGAACATGACCGCTCTCCCAACTCTAAACTAAAAAACTGATGCACTTGCCGTTGCCACAACCTACATTTACAGAAACACATCCATCAACAATCAAAATAAATTGCATCTCTAGTATCTCTAGCGTCAAAATGATAGCAATACAAGACCCCACAGCAATGAGCATCATGCATATACACATGCATAGAAACAGAACCTTCAAACCAAAAGCTTAGGGGAGAAGACAAAAACTTAATCATAAAAACAAGAAGAATACTTATTTTAGGCCTCATATAAGCAGTAATTTAAACCGCGGGATGTTACATGCTTTTGGGCTAAACTTAGAAAAAAGTTTGAAGTAAAGGCCCAGATATGTTATGTAGCAAAATACCAAATCATTCATCATAGCATGGGTAATTATATTACTAACGTAAAAGTTGAAATAAAAGATACAGATAATCCAAATTCCAAAAGAAAAATATTAGCGTCCAAGTTCAGATACTATGTCATTAAACATTCAAAAGACCCACCTATGTTTGCGGGTAGCATCTGTAAGTTGTGCAAACATCATTGGGAAGGAGACACAACCCTGCATAGGAGATAAAAAAATAAAATCTAAATGGAAGTTTAAATGTCAGGATAAATGAAATAACTATCCCAACTCCCAACAGTGCATGTGAAAGCTTTAAATTTCTACAAGCACAGAGAGACAACGCAAGGATCAAAAAAGTACCTGATGTTCAGCAAGCATTCCTTCAGCATCAGTTAACTTGCATGCATTACACTTTACGGGTGCAGAAATCACTTCTGAGACATTCTTAAGCCATTTAACTCCAGAACTTAATGAGCTCAACAAATTAGCTGATGAATGCATAATAGAAAGGTGCTCCGCAATTTCCACTATACTCTCAACATCCTGTGAAACAGAAAGAAAACCCATCATTAGAGGTGACCGATAAAGAAGAACAGACACTTTAAGAATTTTTGTAAGCAAAAAAGAAACTCAAAAGATGCACAATTTATGGGAAAAGCATAGAGGATAAAACACCAAAAAATCAGAACAAAGCAAACAAGGTCTAATTCAAATTATTCAATAAGCAACAAGGCCATGCAGAACAAAGCATCAAAAACAGAGACAAAATATTAAGAATTGTTACCTCACAAGAAGGCGTCAAATAGCAGAAAGAAAGAACTCGATTGCACCAATGCAGCGTAGAACAAGCGCTTTGAAGCTTTGGAATCTCAGGAAAATCCAGTCCAAGAGATAAACCAGCTTTTATGACAGATTCAAGCAAGTTAACAAGATGTTCAATTTTTGAAATAAGACCACTGCTCCTACCATCACCAATGTCGGTCACACTATATAGGCGCTCCACATCTAGCAACAGAGAATAGGCATCGTGTTGCCATCTCTTGCAATTTTCGTAAACTGTTTCAAGCACACTTTGTTGCTCAAATGTTATCTTAAGAAGTCTTGATTCAGAAACCAACTCCTGAAAAATGTAAAACATACGTCATAAATTTGATTCAACAACTTCAGCATACATAACAAATGAAGGAACAATATGAACCTTCAGATCCCCAAGTTTCAGCAAAGAACAAGATGCAGATGACCCCGAAAAATTAGCTTCTAAAAATGGCTTGCTATTATTTAACCATGAGTTTGCCACCGATATTGCAGCTTTGACATCACCTAAAGAAGGCATAATAGCAACTATGTCCTCCGACATCCTAAAAAAAATCGAATTCAGTATGATCATACAGAACAAGGGGAACAATATCTAGAATTCAGCAAGGTGGGAGATAATAGTAACCGGTCATCAAACCTTATAAGATCCTCAAATTCAGACATCTGAGCCTTGCGTGTAAGTATATCCCTTGCCCTTTCTTCCCACTGCAGAGCACCAGCAAGTTCTCTAGACAAACCAAGAAATAACTCCTCTCTATCAATGTGTAAACTGCAGCAGAAAACATACAGAAAACCCTGAATGAGACTTTTAGATGCCTACTAAAAGTACAACAAAGAGAACACTTGGCTCTATCAGTTGTGAGAAACATGAAGGAGCGAAAGCATTACACAAGGGCGTCTGCCAACAGTTGCTGAAGAAAGTCCAAAGCCATTTTTGTATTACGTGCCTAGATCAATAATAATATACATAGTCAATATTAGTGAATTATAAACATAAGATATGATGATGCATGCATTCTGAAATACTAACATGTAAAACTTGAACGAGAATGGACGTCATTACCTTTATTGCCTTTTGTCGGCAAGAAGCCTTCTTCAACTCAATCTTCACAAGTGGCAACTCATCAACTGTTCAGAGGAGAAGATAAATAAATCAATAATAAAATAACTCTAGGAAATCACCAAAGAACATTTGTGTATAGCTATTACAAGAACCTTGAATCTTCAAAGATTCTCCATCTTCTAAAATGCGATTTAATTCATTAATAACACTTTGTTGATCCTCTCGCTGATGGATATTTGTCATAACATCATTAAAACGTGTGACCCACAAAGAAGCATCAATCTGGTATTGCTTCAGAAGTCTCAACTCTGGTATATTAACACTGAAACTTGCCATTTCTTGAAGAAGCACTTCAACATCCTGCACAATTCCAAAGTTCAAGGTACAAGTTGTTAAATATTGAGGCATATTTGTAAGTGGAAAAAGGAGAGAGAGGTGACCACCTTTAGAGTAACAGAACCACTCAACAAGGATCTACACCGGGCCTGACATAATTCAGCCTGGCTAACTAGATCAAAAATCATTTCTGTTTCCTGAACTTGGACTTGAAGCTCTGATATCTATCCAAATAATGATGAAATATTATATATAATAAAAATAAAATCACAACTTTATCATCATGTCTTTTTCCCCCCTCGAAGGAGAGAGCTGTTTTATGAGGCAAAGAAATTCAATCACCTCTGATTTTAACTTGTAAAGAATGTCAACCTCTATCACTGCAGGACGTTTATCAGAGATAACTTTTCTTGCATTGTCTATCCATACCTAAATGTCCTCAATGATGAAAGTGGATCAGAAATGACAAAAGACATTCATAGATAACAAAACTAAGTTCTGAATTTTAAAGGATATACCTTCACCGAAGAGATTTTTTGTGATAACTTCTCACTTTGTTCCAAATGGATTGGTGAGCTGCAAGCCCTTGAATACAATAACTCCAACTCATCGATCTGGAATTCAGACAATGAAAATATTAGTCAAGTCTCAAGATAATAAAGGAGAAGAGATGCATCACTCCAGACCAAACAATAAGTTCTACAGATAATCAAAAAGTTAATTTTAAGTGATTGGAATAAGAAGTAAAAGCATGCCTAGAGATACCTTAGAGCATGTTGACAGAGCAGCATCAATATCCTGAACCAACAAACTGGCCTCTTCAACGCAATCCTGCAGAAAATAAACAGCTGTAAGAATACTCATACATAGACAAAAAAAGTGATTAAACAATATAGTCATTACACTATTGTACCTTCAACTTAAGATATCCGGGCTCCTTACAGGGCACAGGATCAACACTAAGCAATTCATTGGCCCAGCTATGTGTCACTTTCTCAAAATCACCTCCTGGAGACCACTTTTCAATTTTAGAAAGACAGTCTCTTATTCCTTGTGCCCACCTCTGAGCTGCAGTCAGATTCTTTACCGCATCCCGAACCTATATTACATGAAAAATAATTACTTCAACTACCAGTATAATAACGCACAGAATGATGAGCAATACAAGAATGACTCGAAGCTTACTGGATCCATCTCAGAGCCAGCCCAGAGAAACTGTTCAGCTTCCTTCAACAGATTAGCATATGCATCACCTGAAAAGGGACCCCGCAAAATCTTACACGAACGCAAAAGCCATTGTTCTGCAAGTTGAGCATGGGTAACATGGGCGCCTTTCACCTACATGCATTAAATTAGTTCAGTTATGTACCTTCAAAAAGATATATGCCTGATCATAAACAGAAAATAACTAAATTATGAAGTAGATCTTTCTATAGTTAGTGAATACAGTAAAGAAGATACAATTTTAGTAAGAATTAGAGTAATTGTCTAGATAGAAAATTTTCAAGGCAATAATCAGAAATAACTCATCCAAGGGGCAATAACTGTTCCACAACTTCAACTACCAAGAAAAGCAAGAAAGGCGTATTACCAGATAGGATACTATGGTTTTACAGGGATTAAAGTAGAAAAATAGCAGAAGGCCTCACTAATGAGTTTTTCAAAAAAGAAAAGTCTAGGTAGATCCAATTTCTGAACCAGTTTGAAGAGCCTTCACTTGAATCTCTAGTATTAATTGTAATTCAAAAACATGAGAAATAGGAATCATAAAGGAAACCAGAAGTTAAATTCACTAACCAAACAGTGTATGTCAAAGAAACTAATCTTCAGCATAGAACTATTTGACTACTAATTTTCCCTCAACCACCATAAATCAAATCTAAACAGCCATCAAATCATTAAATTAAAGCTAATCCAGATTCATGTTACTTTATAACTGAATAAAAGGGTGAAAAACACATGGTATAATCAAGCTCATCACAAGCTAAAAACAAAGCAATTTTTGACAAATATCCAAAAGAAAATGATTAAACCTTCTTTTTCAAAGCATTCAATTCATTGGAAGATGAGATATTCCTTTGTAAACTATCACTTTGTGGCATCTCCTCCATAGAATGTTTATCCACTATAAGCACTAAATCGGCTAACTCTGCTAGCGTATGACGATAGAGAAGACATAGTTTCCGGGATTTGCACTCACAAAGGTGTCCCCAATGCTGCATGATAAACAAGTGCAGTCAACAAAATAAGAATAAAAGGAACTACTCAAAAGGGCATTCATCACCGGAATTCGAGAATCAGATTTGTTTCCAGAAATTAGCCTAAAAGAGAAGCTTTAACATTGGATGGCTGGAAAACCAACAGAATGCTTTGAATTTTTAAAAATTCCATACTATGAATAAAAGGGGGGGGGAATAAATTTTCCAGAAATCTGGAATCAGACAAAACTAACCTCTCTCTATATAAGGGCAAATATAATGGGAAAAAACCTATGCACCTTGAATTGTCTTTTGAAAGTACAGATAGAGAATTCCAGAGGATGGAAAACAATAACAGTTTAAAATATCAGAATTTAAATATAAAGATGATACAATTGGACAGCTATTTAGCTAAGTCATTAACTAGTACATAATCACGATAAGAAATTATCAGTACCAACTTAAGTTACCTCCAGGCATACGAAAGTAGATGGCCTGCAGCGGCAAGCAACAGCAGATAGATACAAATATTGCTTACATATAATGCAGGTTGGATCCTACAAAAGCCACCAGGAGATATCATCATGATCAAGCATTATCTTGTCATAAATGCACTGAAAATAAAGAAGTCAAACCAGAGTTCTTTCTCCATCCACAAGTATTACCTCTTCAGTACCCACGAATTCAGGAGATTTCCGAGGAGACATGGGAGATGATCTTGTTATGCCACTTAGCCAAAGCCTCTCCCTCCATATCCTTTCTTTGTTATATATTCTGAGCAATTCTTTTCTCAAATAAGTTGACGCACTGCTATCCCAATCACTCCGCTAACCAAACCATGCAATAAAAAATTAGGAACAATTTGAGCTCTGACATCGACATTCAACATAGGATAAATTTAACATCATCATGGACCTCACATTCATCTTGATTTTCTTTATAACAAATAGCTATAAGAACATTAAACTTTTCTGTTTAATGAAACTTATTCTCCAGCTAAAGAATAGTAGATAAGGAGACTTATACCTTGGCCACCACGCAAAGAAGCTCCTCATGAGATAAAACTGCAGCTTTACGATATAACTGATACAGCTCTGCCCCAGACCCACCATGTGGTAACCAATCAGCAGGAGCAAAATTTACAGCCTCTGCACAATTTAAACCTGAAAAGACAAAGCAAAGTTCACCGCAAATGATGCTTTATAAGTTTAGACACAGTAAATCCTACTTTTACATTGAGACATAACTAGCTTGCAAATTATAACAGCTTACCCAAATTGAATCCTCCATGATAAGATCTAGGGAATGTAATGACAAAATTTCCTGGCTCCTAAGAAAAGGCAAGCATGAAACTATTATATAGGTATCTACGGCAGCACCACAAAATTAATCAAAATATACCAAACAAAAAGGGAATGTTGTCAAGTGCCGAGTGAAACTAGTTAAGGTGATATTTATAGAAAAACAAATATCTAATTAATGCATTGTCCCTCTTGACTTTAGTTAGAACAGTGCATTAAATGCAAATATCTTTTTCAAAATCGAGTTTTAATACCCTTAGCCAATACCTATAGGCACCCTTTAACCAGACACAAACAAAAATAACGATTCTTTTAAAGAAAGACATCAAACAGCCAACTCAAAGTTCACACGGAAATAAAAACAACTCATATATACCTGAACCAAGTACAGATACAAAAACAACAAACTTCTACTGCAAATTTCAGTGAAAATATGCAATAAAACAGCATGTATACAAGGATTGCAAGCACTAAACATCCAACTTAGCATACTGAGTTCTAAACACGCAGCAACTTCTGAGAAATCAATAAAGTTCAGCAAACATAAAACTTGAACTATTGTCTTATTCAATAATAAATTAAAATAATGAAAAGAAAACCTGTAGCACACTATATACTGGAACACCATTTTCTCGCAAGACAGATGGATTTAACATGGTAACAAGCTGAAAGAGCAAGTCAGGTTGTGCATCAAATAGATCAGGGAGACAATCCCGCATCACCTACAAAAACAGGACAATGTCAGCTGCAAACATCTTTGGGAAACAAGAGAGACTAACACTCAAATCCATGAAAATGCAGTGAGGAACCATGAATGCACCAACTAAGCTGCTCACAAACAGACCATCCATCCACTAAAAAGAAAAGCAAAATGGGAGAAATCATATTGCAAATGAAAACAATAATTAGAAGTTTACATAGTGCTTGTATATCAAATAAGGGAGAAAACAAAATTTAAAAAAAAAAAAAAAAGAGAATAGTAGCGAGAAAGAAAACACTTTAAAGGATTCACATGTCAAACTGCAATGTATTATATAATTAAATCTATAGAAGACTACCTTCTCAAAAGCACCAGCTTCGCTACCGGGGACACTGTACCAACATTTTGGCTCTCCCCTGCAAACACAAAACAGAACCATCAAACTTCACATAAATTAAATTTTTATGCGTGTACTTTATAAATCATAATGGAGGCACAAATCAATCAAGGGCATCAGAAGATTAAGAATATATAAATGAATCCTAATTTGAAAAAAGATATTTTATTCTATTGTGTCCTCTTTCAATAACATATGTTAATATCATGCAGGTAAATTGAAACATATACCACTGAATTATTTATATTATTACTTGAATATTCTCCTCACTCCTAAGTAATGTCTTGATTGCTTCTAAAAGAACCTAAATGGAGAGTTCCAAGATGAAAAGCATAGTAAGTTGTCGATGGACCAGACATTATAGATGCATGGGGTACATCTGAGCATTCACATATAATACAGACATGCCTAGCCTCTAACACAGATAGAATCTGAACCATCTTCCCGAAATTAAACTTCTATCCTACTTTCCTCCATTTAGATTTCTTTAACTTTTTTACTTGCAATAAAGTACATGCTCTTGTAATAGGAATGCCCAGATATTTTATAACATAACTGCACATATCATGTCTAGGTCAAACCTCAAAAGCGATGCTGCCGAAAAAAAATAAGTGCATGCTACATTAGAGGAGACATACCAGTGAAGATAATTCATTGAATAAAAACAATGATCTTCAAAATGCCAGCAGAAAGCTGAGAATAGCATTCCAACATACAGCCAGGGAACCATGACACCAGTAATGTTATGATGAACAGCCCTCAGCATTGAACCTTTCAACTTGGGCAAGTTATTGAGATTCCATGGGCTCCTACAGTATTCATTCCATGCCTTAGGCTCAACAGATTCTGGCCTCTGATCATTTAGACGTGGAAAACCGCTCGCATAAACAGAAGTGTCCAGATCACTTCCATACATTACTTCCACCTCACCTGCCGAACCCTCCACAATCTCCCAAAACTTTTTCTCTATCTGGACCCTAGAAGCACCCCCTGATCCAAACCATTTCTTCTTGGCTCGATCAGCCAAACGCCTAAAAGCTTCCAATGTAAACCGTTTTCCAGGCACGAAACCAAAACTATCTTTGTCAGAATTCAGGCACTCAAAACAATACCAGTTACCTGGTGGGACCTGTTTCAGTGGTGGTGACAGACAATATATATGCCACCCCTTATTACATCTATCACATAGTAGCATCACTTCCCCGTGTAACCCACTCCTGCATTGCTCACATATCTGATCAAGCTCTTCCTCCGCCTTACGGGCCTTAACATTCTCGTGGTCACCATTCTTCCGTCTCCTCTTGGAGCTATAAATTTTAACCTTATTTTCACTCTTTGCATCCTCATAAATGCCTCTCTTGCAACTCTTCGCTCTCTCCCGATTCAGCCTTTTATAATAAACCTCATAGTCATACAAGTGCTCTCTATACAATTGACATAACACATGCTTAGCACACTCAGAAATCTTCTTCCCCAACCTCACAAACCTAAAAACCTCACCCCACTTTTTCTCCTTCACAACCTTATCATAGCCCCCAAGCCTCCTCACCGCATTAAACAGTTTACACAAATCTAACTCCTCCCCTTCAAAAACCACCCTCTTCTTCAACTTTTTACCACAATGTCCTTCCAAGAACCTATTATACTCTAACTCAAAAGTCTTGGAATCACACGAAGCAGGCCGTGCCTGCAACTGATGAATCGCTTGTGTTTTGGTAGGAAAAGCAAAAGAATCCACGTTCAAGGCAAATGGAGGGTTCCAACTTTTAGGTGGAACAATCTTACAAATCCCATAGGGCTCAGCCTCGGGCCTGATCTTATAAATATAGTCTAATGGGTCTCTAAATTCCTCTTCACTGGGGTAATAAACCGGCCCCGACTGTATATTCAATGAGCCACTCGATGAAACACTCAAGTTTTGCCCTGTTTCAACTGCCCTAGGTCTCCCCTTCCCCATCACCACCGCCACTCCAACCTATACATACAATCTATACAAAACACCATGCACTTCAAAATATGAATTACACAAAAATGTTTTTGACAAACAATAATTAACAATAACAACTTCTTTGCTTCAAATATAAGTAATAAAGAAATTTTAAAAAATTAGAGTATGATTTTCTAGGGTTTTAAGCGTACCTTTAGCGGAGGTTGTGAGGTTCTCTTTGTTAGTGAGAGATAATAAAAAGAAAAATAAACTAAAGAGTAAGTTTCGTGGGAGACTTGGCTCTAAAAACAAAATGCAAAAAAAAAAAAAAAGGTAGTTATTTATATATAAAAGGAACGGCATGTGATTTTACTTAAAGAGGATCTAAGCTTGGTCAAATTTACGAAAATGGTAATTCACTTTCCTGTGCTTTTTCATCGGAGAGTGCAGACCTTTTGTCGTCAATTGCGAGCATCTAATAAGTTTTAAGGAAAACATCCACGCGCGTTGTTGGGAATGCACGCTTTAATTGATCGAGGGAAGAGAATAATTGAGGGTGGGGTTGATGGACGAGATTTAATTGCGTGTGAAAATAAGTCGGTCATTGACTGTGGCACTGGTGACATGTTTTTAGCGTCTTAATATTGTCGTTCGTGTGCACGTGTCAGCGATATATAATAACATTTTGCTAACGGCTATTTAAAGACTGGTTTTTTTCTTTAATTATATAAAATGTTTTGATGATTAATATAGTAATTAATTTTATTAAAAAAAATGCTTAAAACATTCATAACAAAATCTTATATCGGACGTAGAAATTTGTAGAGGTTGATATGAACGGTTGTGATCACCGATCACTGGTCCAGTTCTTCAAGAGGGAAAAAATTTTATTTCTCTTTTATTATCTTCTTTTTCAAAGTCTAAAAATAAGAAGAAAAAAAACAAACGTTTAATCATTTTTTTATTTCCTTTATATCTGATTCTTTTTAATAAAAAAAAGACCATCAAATTATTAAACCTTGATCATATTAATTTAGTTATTTTCATGCATTTAAAAGTAAATTTTCACGTAAACATTCTAACAGAGAAAATAATGTTATTATTTTTCGGGAAAATGTTGAATTTGGGTGATAAAAATCTATTAAGAAAAAAATAATAGTATAAGAAATGTTCGAATTTAAATATCGTATCACATTTCGATACATAAATTAATGAGAATATTAATTGGAGCCAAATATAGGAAGATATATATATATCCTTTTGTACCTTACTTCATATCTTTCATATTTAAAATTACGTGTGGTTAACGTTAGTTTAAGTAACAATAAGTTTCTTACCATTCACTGAGTAGCATTGTACCTGTCCATTTATTACGATTATGCAATCGTTTAATAACAATTCGGAATTATTTTAGATTTATAACTTATAATTATATACTTTGTCTATATTTTTTTATTTGACACGATTTTAAATTATGATTAGTTAATTATAACACGATAATATATTTATGATTATAAGAATATAACTGACATAAAATCAAAAAATACAACACAACATAACAAGAACACATCATGAAAATTTATATAATATGAATTGTAAATATATCAAAATTATTATAAATATAAAAATATTAAACACAATTATGATATGATAAAATATATAAATATGATACGAATACATAAATTACTAATGAAGTCATATTTTTATATAGCAACATTGCGTAATGTGATATTTTTTATATACGTTTTGAGGAAAAAAAATTCAAAATCCAACTCATTGAATAATGAATAAAAATTAATAAAGGCACAATTGTTATATCTATTTTTTTCTAGGATCAAAAGTAATAATTACATTTTTTTTATAAATTATAATGTATAAAATTAAGTTATAAAAAATTCAATAAATATAAATTTTATTTTGAATTATCAATTCAATTATATTTAATAGATAAATATGTATTATATACTTTGGGATTATTCAAAATTCTCGAGAAATCAACGTCTCCTAGCTTCCACTGCCATCTACCCCTGTATCTTCAGTTTGACAATTTTAAACATGGATCACTTAAATTAATAATCCAATATTTTTATCAGATAATTTATCGATTTATATTATATACCAACTATTCATATTACAAATACCGCTTCATGAATAATAATTACAAAAAATATTAAAAAATATATAATAAATTAAATTTGATTCGAAGATCCTCCATATTATGGTAATGATATAAACAAGCGAAACCATCCACGTTATGCTAGTAATGTAAATAGCAATAAGAAAAAGGCAGGAAAGTAAAAGCAAAAGGAAAAAAAAATTCAAAAGCAGAAATAAAAGTTATAAATTTAGAGGTTTTTTTCATGTACAGATTTTTTTTTTTTTTTAAGGTGGACCAATTCAATTCCAAGTCGATCGTTTCATTTCCTTAATGTCGAAGTATACAGCGTAAAAATCCAACGTGATTTTATGATTCATATTTTGAACAAAGAGTCAAAGACCAATATTTGAAAAACCAATTCTAGGGTTGAATTGGATGGATTGTTTTTTCCGATGAAACCGGTTCACCACTGTTTCAATTAAAATATGATTAAATGCAATTAGATTTAATACACCTGTAAAAATAGATTATTTTTTTAATTTATTTTTAAAATAATATATTAAAATTAAAAATTAGTAATTTTTCAAATAAAAAAGTGAGATTTTTTTAAACAAAAAGATGTGTGGTTTTAATAAATAAATTTAATTTTTATTAAATACAATTATTTTTTTAATAGTGGGTAGTTTTAAACAAATAAGTATGATATAAAAATAAATTAAAATATCAAAATATCTATATTTTTAGGTTATTATTTTAATTTATTTTTGTTTTATAGTAAAATGAGCGACTGAATCGATGTCACTTGACTCGTAACACCAAACTAAAATCACTCATTTTATAATATTATTATAGATTATAGATAGAAATTATAGATAAATATTGAATAAAAAAGTTTCAAAGAAATATTAAAAGATTAATAATTAAAATTTGATTAGTTTTAAAATTTTTATGATTTAATTCAATCTAATCAGTTCAACTTATTAATTAAGAGAATCTTAATATTAATTATTAAAAAATATAAAATATATATACCTTCAAACTAGTCAAAATAAATTTATTTTGTCTTCTCATTTTTTCTACTGTTTATTTTCTTATAAACTTTAGTATTATTTTTTTTAATATTAGATAACTAGTATTTGAATTAAAATGTAAATTAATTAAATTTTAATACAATAGACATTTAAAATAATTTTACTATTTTGTAGTTAAAAAATCTTGAATGAAAAAGGATATACGTGCATTTTTATTTAAAACTAGGGAAATGAATGCATTCTCAGCGAGTATCTTTTTATCTATTGCATTCTCTTGTCATAATGGCTTAACTGTATGATTTTTTCAAACTTAATGAAAAAATTTAAAAAAAAATTCTTTTCTTTTCTATATTATTAATTAAAAAATTTTTACTAGAAATTATTTTGAATAGAAAATATTTCAAAGGAGACAAATGGGTAGGCAATTGATTATGGAGGCTTGGAAAGAAAAAAATATAAAGAAGAGATCATGTCGGTGTAAAATAAGTAAATAAAATAAGAGCCGCCTTCTTATTTCTACGTGTTCTTTTTTTTTTTAATTCACGTTATATATATATATATATATATTTAAATTGAATAAAATATTTTCTAATCCCATATTCAAAGGCAAGCGTTCGTTAATTGAAGAAAAATCTTAAAAGAAACAGATGAACATACCAAAGGAAAAAAAATCCCCTTTAGTTTTATTTTTGGTTTCTGAAAGAATAGAGAATCACTAGGGCTGATTTAGGTTCTTATCAAATTTTACTTCTTTTTTCTTTTTGTTTTACCATTTTTTTTAGCTTTGATTTGATTGGAGGAATTGTTTTTAAGTCGCAGAGAAGTTGAAGTTTTATGAAGCTAAGCTTTCATGGACTAAAGGGGGGGACGTGAGTTGACTCAGTGGAGAAACTCGCTGCTGCTAAAGGTAATGTCACTATTCCGTTAATCCTTCTTCGTTCTGTTGTTTGGTTGCTGAGAAAGTTACGCGAAGGATAATTGTTTCGAAAATAGTGTTTCAATTAAATGAAATGGTTCTCTTGCTTGGTGTTACTTTCATAGAAATGAAACGGAAATTAAGCTGCGTAAAAACGGCAGGGTTTTAACTAGGATTAATAATTTGATCTGTCCAGGTTTTAGATTTTGAGTAGAAAAATTAATGTAAATGTGACATATATATATATATATATATATATGCTAGGCATTTGAAGATGGCATATAAGATTCGAATTTTTGGCTTTGGCTTCATTTTCCATATTTATGGATAGTCTCAAAAACGGAATATTTGAATCCAATTATTCTTGCAGGTCAATTGGGGCTTTCGTTAAGCAACATTTTTGAAAAATAAAAGGATATTTGGTTAGGATCTGTAACATTCAGTAAATTACTTGGATAAAGCTTGTTTATGAAGCTGAGTGTAGACATTGAAACCAGACAAGAAGTTGGCAAATAATGGAACCTCAGTTGATTTATTAGTGTTTGAAGACGTCCATTGAGGTAGTGGGATGGGCTGTGGGGGTTCGAAAATAACTGCTTGTTGTTGGAGTTCAGATCAGAATGGATCAGTTCCTGAAGCTGGTAATGTTAGTAAGTGTGAGTAATGGATTTTTTATTATGCTAATAGAGGCAGATTTTAATACTTATGTTGTTTTCTAGAAAATGAGGCCAAGGGTGAAATTGATGATTTGTCTGCATTCCGTGAATACACAATTGAAACACTCAAGATGGCTACATCTGGATTTGCTGTGGAGAATATAGTTTCAGAACATGGTGAGAAGGCTCCTAATGTTGTTTACAAGGGCAAGTTGGAAAATCAAAGGCGAATTGCTGTTAAATGATTTAATAGGTCTGCATGGCCTGATGCTCGGCAATTTTTGGTAAGCAAATGCTATGTTAAGTGGTGTTATCTCACATTTGTTAAGTCTTGGGTTTCTTGTGGTCTTATGTTCAAGTTGGGTCTCTCCACTTACTACCAATTGGTTTTAGGTTGTGTGCTTAACATTGTATAAGAGCCTAGGTGTGTTATGTTCTTTTCAAGATTTCTTTTCAGTCATCCCTTAATCGCTTATCTCTGAAAGCAGAGGGGAAAGGGGAGGTCTCTCTATTTGTATTAGGCAATGAACTTATGAAGTTAGGGAGGAACTCACCTCTCTATTTGCACTAAATGTTCAACTTAGGAAATCAAGCTTTTTTGGGAATGGTTGTCTTGTGGGAGGGATTTGTCTCTTTCAGTAGTTCAGATGCTAATATGTTGCGTGCATGTTTTGTATGGCAGATATCTCTTATTTGTAACATTCATGAGTACTTGTTGTAACTAGATTTAAATTTATTGTGTAAAATTGCTGCAACATAGTAATATTTAGAGTTGTAAAACTTGTAGCTTATAGCTTTAACTTCTATAACTTCAGGAAGAAGCAAGAGCTGTTGGTCAGCTTCGGAACCACAGACTGGCAAATTTACTTGGTTGTTGCTGTGAAGGTGAGGAGAGGTTACTTGTTGCAGAATTTATGCCTAATGACACGTTAGCGAAGCACCTATTCCATTGTAAGTTCATGTTAGGTTCCCTTACTTTAGCTTTTGCATTTAGTTTGTATTTAAGTTTTCTTTTCGAACATATGCCTTATATGGTTGAAATGAATCTAACACTTGTCAATATCAGTTGGATTATGGTCCTTGCATTTTTCAAATTATTATTTCTGTTTCTTTCATTCTTTATAGCTGGATCATTGTAAAAAGAAATGTTATTGCAGACTTACGTTTATAATTGAACTTATGGGTTTTTAGGGGAAGCGCAACCAATAAAATGGGCGATGCGACTGAGGGTTGCTTTGCATCTTGCACAAGCTCTAGAATACTGCACCAGGAAAGGACGTGCCCTGTATCATGATCTAAATGCTTATAGAATTGTTTTCGATGATGTAAGTATTTTATTTTAAATGTTTTTTTTCCTATATAGTAAGAAATTGGTGTAATTTCATTCGTTATGCATATCAATTTCAGGAGGGCAATCCTAGACTTTCATGCTTTGGTCTGATGAAGAACAGTAGAGATGGAAAAAGTTACAGCACAAACCTGGCATTTACTCCTCCTGAGTATTTGAGGACAGGTGCTTATACCCTTCAACAAGCAATAAGCCTTTTGCATGCATGCTAATCTTTATTTACTAGCAAGTAGCAACATATTGGGAATTTTGATATTTATTTTTAAAGGCTTGGCTGTTGGATACCCATGAAGGAAATCCAGTTAGGAATTTGTTAATCAAGCTATTAAAATAAGATTCCTATCTGTGTCCTTATCATTATTATTATTATTTGAATTTTTCTCTGTTATTGTGTCATCTACCATCGCATTATGCAATATTTTCTAACTTAGTGGCATAGATAGAGAATTACTGTTTTCCTTTGTTTTTGCAATTAATTTTCTTTTAGGGCATTACACGTTGATTTATGTGACAAGCAGATTATTTAGAAGAATGTATCTCTTCTTAAGGAGATACTACGTAATACTGTCTTGTGAATTCTGCTTAGAAATACTATTTATATTGGACTGCAAATATGCTATATGGTTTTAACCATATCTGTTGATGCCTTTCACTTTGTCTCGCTCTATGAACATTGTTGAATGCAGTATTTACATCCGATCTTATAGTACTACTATCATTCACTTTATTTTGGATTGTTTAGTATTCTAAATTGCTCGTGACTTGTGCCCCCTGCAGGAAGAGTAACACCAGATAGTGTAATGTTTAGTTTCGGTACTCTTCTGCTAGATCTTCTCAGTGGAAAACATATTCCTCCAAGTCACGTAAGTATACTATGATGCAACAGACTTCTTTCAGAGTACATGTTTCCTTATATTACCTTTCCATGGAGTTGTAATTAGTCCAACATGAAGAGAGTTATCATGTCTTTTATTTTGTATCAATTTGAAACATGGTTATTAATTTAGGACTGAGCTTGTCAATTTTAGGATTCTAAGTTGATATTTTAAAGATTTTCTGTATAGAGATCCATTGTATGTGCAATAGACAACTAAACTTTGAACAATGGTTCCGATGAGAATTTTCTCGAAGTAATACTGCATCAAAAAAATTTTTTTTCCCTCTGGGCCCTTGTTAAGATTGAGTCCAGAACCTATAATAACACCACTTAAATTGGTTCCTGTCTAGGTTCATATGTTCTTGGTGGAAATAAAACTTTGTTTTTTGTTGTTGTTGTTGTTACTACTTTTTTGAGAGTTTGTTCTTCGGGGAGTGCCATTTTGTGCCTGCCAAAATGAATGTTTATAGTATTAATTTTGTTGCCTTGTTTTCCATTTAGGATGGTGTATTTATGCTAACGGCTGTACACTTAACATTAGGTTGTATCACTTCCTTCAGGCACTGGACCTTATACGTGGCAGGAACATTCAGATGCTAATGGATTCTTGTTTGGAAGGGCAATTTTCAAATGATGATGGGACTGAGCTAGTGCGTCTAGCATCACGATGTTTGCAAGATGAGCCCCGTGAACGGCCGAATCCAAAGTCATTAGTTGCTGCACGACTTCCTTTTCAGAGGGACACTGAGGTTGTTTTTCTTTTATTTCTCTAGTAAAATCATTTTAGTATTTCCAAATTTTACTCTTCTAAAATCATTTTAACAAATAATGGTTGCCATCTAAGTCATATTCTGTGTTCAAGCCTTTGCTTTTCTTAAAATTAGGAATTACAGTTTTTTTATTCAGTTGTTTGGTCCAGAGAGACAAATCCCCATTCTATAGCTTGCATGTCTTTTTGATTTTCATAGTTCATTCCATACAAGCAAGATAGATGCACCAGGCAGATATGGTGAGTGTGCCCTTAAAATTGCCCAGGGAGGGGTTTAGACTTTGCAAAGGCTGGGGATATCCCTGACCATATTATCAAATAAATAAATAAAGAGATAGATGTAGCTAGTCATCCTAACATATACTATAATATTTAACTCCAAATTGATGTAGGTGCCATTTATGTGCAGAGTTATTAGGTTTTATATGTCCTAAAGTTGAATAATACGTTTCTGTTAACAAGAAGTTTTTTAAGGTTCCTTCTCATGTATTAAAGGGGGCTGATGCCGTACCTCTATCACCGCTCGGGGAAGCCTGCTTAAGAATGGATTTGACTGCCATTCATGAGGTCTTAGAAAATCTTGGATATAAAGATGATGAGGGTGCTGCTGCTGAGGTTTGTTTCTCAACTGAAAAATGAACCTTTTTTTTCATTCATGATTGAGCTTCAAACTTGATAAATCAAGGCGTGGCCGGTGCTTGTTACCTTGCCTTCGGACGTACAAGGTCAAGGTTCATATCCCCTTTTCACCCTTGGACTTAATCCTATGTAACCCCCCCCTACCCAAAAAAAAAAAAAGAAATTTGGCATTCAATCTTGTTTCTAAATTAGTCATCAGAAGTTTTTCTTTATGTTTGTGGTTCTATGCAAGGATGTTGACTTTTCTTTATCATTTCTAGGATGCAGTTTAAATTGTCAATATAACTATTTTTTCTTGAAGTGTTTAACATGATTTGACTTTGAAATATTTTGATCCTTCTATTTTGTGGTTTTGGCTTTTGGGTTGGCCAATGCACAAGAATGCACCAAGATCTGGTTACAAGATTTTTTGTGCTGGTGGTTAGGTTGTGAGTCATTATTGTCAATGGCATAGAATTAGTAGTTCAAGATAGCTTGCACACCTGCATATCTATATAATTAAGTACATATACATCTATAGACATATACATGCATGGATGCTTGCATACTCGTACATACTAATATGATCAGTTTATTCATACATGATCTAATTTGTTATGTCGCTGTGCTCTTGCGTTGTTTTGTTCGTTATAATGCATGGATATAGCAGAATTCTAAGTTGCATTTGATATTATACGAATTTGTTAACTTCAAGTTGTTATCACAAATGTTTTTATGTAGAATGACTGC
>JAQSVH010000013.1:12244565-12262597 GCA_029448705.1 Adansonia digitata
AAAAAATCATGTATAGACAGGTAACATACAAGTTGAAAAACATAAAAAGGACGGGATGGAATGATAAGATTACTTTTATCTTCGAGTAGAACAAAAAAGCATAAAAAAGGTACTCTAATCCATCAACACAAGGAAGGGGAACTTTTACCTCCAATTTTCTTTTGGTTTACATCCAGATGCAAGGTATCCAACAAGATCCTCTTTCGTCAACGGCTGCGTAACAAGTTCAGCATCCTCTGTGGGAGGGCTTGCAGCAACAATCACACTATTCCTTCTCTTGCTTTGAAATCCCGCAGTTTCTAAAGGAAATATCTTTGCCATCTTGGTGTTGTTGCACGCTAAGGAAGAAAAAGTTACTGATTTTTCCTTCATTATAGGAACCTTGACATTGTTTACCGTGCCAAAATTCCCATTCCATCTGGTTAAACCTCCTGTTATATCATCACGGATGCAACATGATGGGCCTCCCTTAGAAACAAGCGCCATCGGTCTGCCCCTTCGAAACGCGCAATTGAAGCCCATCAGTTACAAGTTATAGAACCACAAATTTGCCATTATCTCCACAAGATAGTCAAGCATTAATACATTGCTTCTCACATTAAAGCAAACTCTTAATCAACAAATAAGCCTAATTTCAAAACTAACCATTCTAGCATCCACGTAAACTTCTAAAAGCAGCATTCTTATTCAATTAGTGAAACCTAAACTGGAATTTCTCCATTAAACTAGTATCATATGGTACTAAACACAAAAAAGAAAATTCTTAGTTCAATAATTTAAAAACAAATACCGCAAGTAGAAAACAAATTCAAGTTAAATTCACTGCAAATCAAAACTAAGAAAATTTATAAAAAAAAAAAAATGAGGAAGAAAGATTACATAAGCTTTTCAAGAATAATTCTAACTGAGTGCTAAGGAAGTTAAAATACAAATCTTAATCCAAGTAAAACGAAGAAAAATAAAAGGATTATGAGGAGTTAAGATTATTACCTTCGCCGTTTTTGACCGATTCAAATAAAGTTCTAGGTTTTGTTTTTTTTTTTCTTTTAAGCTGATGTTATCTGATTTTGGTTTCGCTGCGAAACGGAGAAGAGAAGTGCAAAATGGAAGGATGACTGCTCCAAATATTTGCACTTTTGAGGCAGAAACAAGTCTTAAAATGGAAAAGCGTTTTTGCTTTCATTCGTTTTCCTTGCTTTTTTTTTTTTTTTTTGGGGGGGGGGGGGTTTGGGGGGTCCTTAAAGAAAAGGGGGATTAAATACTGCGGCACCATATTCCACCTTTGTGCTCCACTTGCCTCTGGCGTTGACACGATATCAGCTTCTCCTGATGCTTCTCCTTTTTATTTTTTATTATATAAAATATTCATCAATTAAAATTATATTTATAAAAAATATAATTAATATATTAATTTTAAATTTTAATAAAATTATGTATTAAATGTAAATCTTTTAAAATATTAATTAAATAATTTTTTATTGGTATTTGTTTATAATTTTATATTAGTTATAGTATCTATATTAGTTTAGTGTTATTAGTTAAACAAGATTAAATTAATTGAAAAAACGAAAAGAAAATTAATTATAATCATATTATAAAAAATATTCATGTTTTCCAAAGTATTATATAAATCTATTTGCTCCTAAAAAACTACTCTTTCTTTAAAAAAAAAAAAAACGCACCATTTTACATATATGTGATATTTAAAAAATAAATAAATAATTAGTGTTTCAAATTTTACTTTTTTTTTTTAAGATTCCTATTTAATTATGAAAATTGTCAGTTGATCAATAAATCTACTTTTAATTTTTTTTCAAAATGTAATACTACAGCGAAATAATCTTGCATCGACTACGAGTCAATATTCTTTTTTTGTAAATTATTTTTCGTCTGCTAAATATACGAATTTACTATTGATGTATTCTATAAATATTAGGATTTCACGAAACACCCAAAAAAAAAAAAGCCTCCCTTAAATCCACAAAAATAAATGGAAGAAAAAAGATATATTCAAATAAAATATTACTATAGTTATTTTATTATATGAATCGTAAATGAAGTTGATAAATAATATTAAAACCAAAAATGCAAACAGTGATATATTTGAAAAAGCATGCTGAATTAAAAGATAAAAAATATAAAATATAAAAGTTCAAAAAGGTTGCAAACGATAATCTACATTCATTGTTGCAATATTTGAATATGAAGGTAATCGTTGAGAAATTTTAAAAGTTTACTTAAAGTAAAATGGAAGTGTAAATGTAAATACGTAATCATGTTGTAGGGTCAAACGAATCGTAATCATACCATTCATTAATTGATTAATTAAGCACTGACTTTGAACTTAAAAAGCCTCGTGAAAACTTTTTTTATTGTTTGATTCAATTTAAAAATTCACATTCTTATTAGAAGTTATAAACTGTTAAATTATTATACATAAGGTTATAAAAAATATATTAAAGAGTATCAAAATAATATTAAAAGTTATTAAAATTAAATAAAAAATTATAAGAATAATATAAAATGTTATTAATATTATATCAAATGTTATTAAAGATTATTAAAATTAAAATTTTACTAAAATTAAGAAAATAATATAAAAAATTATCAAAGATACATTTTTTATCATCATAAAAATAAATTTAAAATTATATAAATTATATTAAAAATTATCAAAATTATATAAATAGTGACGGTGTTTGAAGCAAGTTTCTTTTGCTTTTCAAAAGGAAGCTCCTTTTAAATCATCCACGAACTTATTAGCATTAGCAATGCACTTGAAATTATAATCGTATTTCGACTGGTTTAATGTTAGAACTATTGGGCTGACATCTTTTTTCTGTCTCAAAATGATGATTCGAATTCCCATTTTGATATTTTTCAAAATCTTTAACACTTTTTTGGATGTTCTATTGAATTAAACGATTTTAGAAATAGTCTATTCAAAAAAAAATTGAATTAATAAAATATTTAAAATAAAAATAGATAGATTTAAAAATTGATGTTTATATTTTTAATGTTTATATATTCATGAGTTGAATTATTCATTGATTATAAATTTTTTAATTTTTATTAAATTCAATTAATTTAAAATTATTATTTATTTAAATTTAATTATAATATATAAATATTAATATAAAAATAATTATTTATTAATATTTAAACACAGATTTGACACTTTTAAACTAACCCCAACTTAATTTTAATCTGAACGGTTTGGTCATGAACGCCGCTAGTTTAGCTGTTTTTTTTTTCACTTTTTACTAAGATAGGTAGCTGCGTAGGCTGTAGAAGAATCTGGAAAGAGTGGCATAATGGTAATATAATTAAGCAACAAGGCCCATTAACACAAAAACCATTTCCTACATATATGCCTCAGAAAGGGTATAAATACTTTGGTGTGGCGGGCGTGTTTTTAATCCCCTCATTTCCAAATTTTCCCCCTAATAATCATTTAAAAGGTCACCACCGTGGTTCGAAATGGGGAACAGACGGGTTGCTCTGGTGTCCACTAGCGACGACGAGGAGGAAGTCCCGATACGTCCACGTCGGTCCCGGTCCGACAACAAGAGGCAAGAGAGGAAGAGGAAGAAGATGAAACTACTAGAAGAAGATGATGAAGAGGATGAAGAGAAGGAATCGAAGAAGAAGAAGAGGAGGACGAAGAAGCGAGACGAGGATGACGAAGAAGAAGAGGAGGAGGAGGAGGAAGAGGGAGTTCAGGAGGATGCCAAGCCAATAGGAGAGGTTGTTAGGGTTTCTGGGAAAGGGAGAGGAAGAAGGAGTCATTATGAAAGTTTTGAGTTTGATGGCAATCGATATGATCTCGTAAGTTCATTTTTGCATTCTGGATTTTTAGTTTTTTTTCTTCTTGGAGTACCTTTTTAAGTGTTTGAATTCTGAATTTAGGGGTTTCTTTTCTTAAGCCAGTGGTTTTTCTGCTGCCTTGTTTGATACGTTTTGTGGGTTTTAGGTTTTTTAATATGTCTGGTTATATGAAATTATGGTCTGATTTGCTGGTTCTTGGACAATTAATGTGATTGGTTAGGTGATTTTAAAGTCTTTAATGAATTTATCAAGTACTTTTGTGCTTGCTCTAGGTTCGTTTTTAAATTTTGAAGAGTTGAAGGGGAAGGAGTTTTGGTCTTAATCTTTGTTTATATTTTGGTTTTCTGTTATGGTTAGTTTTAATTATGACAATCATAGTTTGTTTTTGGTTTGAGTTTTGTTCGTAGATGTTGCGGTTTTGTCTTTTGTGCCTCTTTTCCCGAGTTTGTGAAGAGTGATAATATGTTTCTTATGGATTATGGTCAAAGAAAGCTACAGTGAAATACTGATTCCTGGTAGAATTGAGTTCTGTTTTTAAATTTTGTTGTTTCCAATTACCTTTGTAAATAAGTATAAGTGGTTTACAATTATATTTATTTGGTTGCATTTTTGGTGGATTTGGATTGTGCTCGTAGCAATAGGGAGGAAAGAATGTGCTTTTTTGTATGCTGATAGTAGAACTCATCTATTATGAATGTTAAAAACAACTTTACATGTGGGGCTGCTTTGAGAAAAGTAGTTATTGAAGATTCAGGCGGTTTATTTTCATGGCATTCTGTTTTATTTGTTTGCTAAAAGACTGCAAGTAGTTTGGAAACTTGGGTTCAGTTATTTCTTTGCATGCATGGTTTGTTTTGTTGATTTATACCTTTGTATCTTAGTTTTATTATTTATGTTTTCTAGTGATGGTCTACAGGAGGATCCAGTTCTTTTAGTTCCTGAAGATACAAAGCAGAAGCCTTATGTGGCTATCATTAAGGTAATTGCATTGTCTTGTATTACAGGTATCGTTTCTTAATTTTCAAATAGTCGCTTTCCTTTGCAAATAATGGAGCTTTTATCTATTGATAGGACATTAGTCAGACTAGAGATGGGAGCATTATGGTTACTGGGCAGTGGTTTTATCGCCCTGAAGAGGCTGAGAAAAAGGGCGGTGGAAGCTGGCAATTACATGATACAAGAGAGCTTTTTTATAGCTTCCACCGTGATGAGGTTCCAGCAGAATCCGTGATGCACAAGTGTGTGGTGCACTTTGTTCCCTTACACAAGCAACTTCCAAACCGTAAACAGCATCCAGGTTTTATTGTGCAGAAAGTTTATGACACAGCGGAGCGAAAGCTTTGGAAGCTAACCGATAAAGATTATGAGGATAATAAACAGCATGAGATTGATCTTCTTGTTCAGAAAACTTTATCACGTTTAGGAGATCTCCCTGACATTGAGATTGACGATGCTGCTGCAGTTGTTGATCAGGAAGAGCAGTTGAAGGCAAAAAGAATTCTCAGAAAAAAGAACATTTCACCTCTTGATGTTACAAGGGATGATGAAGGACCTACCAGGTCTGATCAACATCTGAGAGCTGAAACTCCTGGAAGCTGTACAAGTAATAGCAGTGAATACTACACAATTTTGTCAAAATCTAAGGTGCTAACTGGAGAAATGCATCGTGATAAGTGGATGATGAGGCTTCTCCAAGGACTTCAGTACATGTGTAGTTGTCCTGATAGCATGCATATCGATGAAAAAGTAAAAAGTGGTTCTGATAGCTTGGAATGTGAAAGATACAGTAAGAGTTTAGGAACTGCAAATGGATCTCAAGAGAAGAGTTCAAATGTGTGCAGTGATTTCTTTTGCCTATATGTACTTTGGATAGTTGGAATATCTTTATTTTTTTTCCCAATTGATGATAAATAAGAATAGTAATTGTCAATTGATGATTAAAGATATGCTATGATTTGCTCAATATTTACTATCTTTCTTGCTTTGCAGAGTGGCAAGTCTTTTCCATGGCCAGATGCTGCTGTTCCTGCTGTAACTGCCCTTGAGAAGGCCTCGCATGATGCTCTTTCTTCTGATTTCCAGAAATATAACCAGAAGCTACGACAGCTTGTGTTCAATTTGAAGGTAGAGTGCTTTCTGGTTACGAACCTCTACTGATATCTTGCATTGTTTGCATTTAGGATGAGGGTGATTCTTGTTTCTTTTTGGCAGAATAATTCATTACTAGCTCGACGTCTGCTAAATGGAGAATTGGAACCTTCAACAATACTGAACATGTCACCAAATGAGTTAAAGGTATATTATTTTAGGCGTTAACTTTTCTTCCTTCCTGGTTGTTTAAGGGAGTGATGGCTGCTTCATGTAGAATGCGTAATGTGTTGACTCTTGAACACATGAAACAATAATTTGGTTATCTGTTAGGTGTTGATTTCTCTTGTTTCCTGTTGGTTATCCGTTGGCCTTCTGTTGGCCTACTAACTAATTTCAGTAACTCAAGGAGTTGCCCATTTGTTTGGAGAAAGTTTAACCTACAATAATTCAGAACAATGTTCTTCTATCCAATTCTACTTGGATTTTGTGGGGAGACCACCAAAAACAAATTTTTTTTTTTGATTCCTATGTTCTTAATCCTTTCTTTTACATCTAGAAGAATGGAAAATTGTGATGAAACACACCTTTTACAAGTCGGGAGTAGAGCTATGACATAATCTTTTCTACATAGATGTGGTGGCTTTAGAAGTCTTCTTTCTATGTATATAATCTTCTTAGTTATTTTATTATGGCTTCCTTGGTAGTTATCTGTAGTTTAAATTTTAAGTTGCTTTTAGAACAGTGGCATGTATAAATTAATCCCCCAGTTTATAGCGTTTATGTCTTAAGGATTTTTGGCTTATTGTGAGTGGAAAAATATTGTGACTAATGATTTCCACTATAGGAGGGTTTAACTGCGGAAGAGACAGCAAAAAAAGAGCCTGATGAGTTAGAGCGAATGCAGGTCTCTTCTCTCGGCCTAATTTGGTTGAAGACTAAATTTAATGACCTTTTTTTGTTAATGTGGTTGACATGTGCTCACTGGTTGTTCTACTGTGAGAGCAGATGACTGATGCTCGTTGCTCAAGATGCATGGAATTTAAAGTTGGTCTAAGGGACATTATCCAAGCAGGCCACGGAGACCGTTACCAGGTAATCTCCTTTTTTTCTTCTATTCAGTTGCTGTTACTATTTTTATTAGAAGAAGCTCATGATGTTAGTAAGTTGATTGAGCTAGCACATCTTTGTTCATGTTTCGTGTCTAGCCAGACATGTACATGCACATTGCACAGATTGTCGAACTTGTTTATGCATAGGTGACATTAATGTGAAATTGCAGATGTGGGTCTGGGGTCTAGATGCATAATGTTGTCAACATCCCTCTGGATCATGCATGCTTATTTGTGTCTGCATATGTTTTTGGTTTTAGAATTTTGTACAAGATTTCAGACCAATGACAAAAAGTTCACTAACTATATTGAACAAGAGGAAATTTTTTTTTTTTTTTTTTGTGTGTAGAAATTAATTTTTATTAGAGCAAATGTTGGCACAGGTAATATATCAGACTTACAAGATATTATAATTCTTTCATTGTTTGGATATAGAAATGCATCCTGCATCTGTGAATGTCTGATTGAGTTGCTAAGGTAGGACATATATATAGTGTATAATGAGCATCAAAAGGGAAAATTGTATATTAAGTGGGGGAAAGAAGAATAAAAGACACTAAAGCTTAAGAAAAAGGTTCAAGATGCAAGGTATGGTTTAACTTTAAGGATGAATGTGATGACTGGAATTGCTAGCATATGATTCAACTTCAAGGATGAGTATTATGGCTGGAATTCCTAGCAAGTATTGGGTTAGTTGGGCTGGCAGTTGTCTAGATATCTTTAGGTAACTGCATGCACTATTTACTATGTGCATGGTAAAGACTATTGCTGTTTAAGATCCTAAATTCCAGGTTATTTCAAGCACAGTATAAATTTATCTTTTAAACCATTAATATTCTTTACGATTCAGCTGGAATGTATTGCTTGTGGAAATTCCTGGTATGCTTCTAGAGATGAGGCATCTTCACTTACAATAGAGCCCTCAAGTTCTGCGAAAGTTGCTGGTGTGGTAGGATCAGCTATGACTAAGCCCGAAAATTCTGAGAAGAAGCTGGTCAGTCCCCGTGAGTCAGAATCTACAGAAAAGGTGGAGTAGGGAAATTTGCTGCAGTTAGGACCAAAATTGACCTTTTTGTACAGTTGGATGTGACCTAGTGTTGTAGTTAACCAAGAGTACATAATAGTCATACACACATCTATATGAAGGTTAGGGAAGCATTGAGATTTCAGCAAGAATTCTGGATTCATGCTGAAACTAGTCAAATTAACCAGTATTACAATAGGAGCCATGGCATCTTTGCGGTTTTCCTGACATGATTGTAAGTTGACCAATGTTGGATCTCAACGTAGCTTGATGTTAAAATCGATTTAGACCCATTTTTGAGTCATGATTTATTTTCATCAAATTCTTTCTTATTTCTTTGACATTAGATGCCGTAGTTTTTTCTACTAGAGCCTTCATAAGTAAGGATAACATTATGGAGTGGGGTTGTAAAGGTTGGAGCCTACGCTATCCATCTTTGAAAGGATAAATATGGCGGCCATGTTCAGTTATGGTGGTTGCCCAAACTCTGATTGTTAATGCTACTTCAATAGTGAAGGGATTCCTTTTTTCTTTTTACGTATTAAAAGTTATTACAACTTCTTAGCCTTGCAGGTAGCCGTGTATCCTCTAGGTTAGAATCTCCACCCCATTTCGTTAATCGAGTGTCATTACTTGGATCCCTTCAAGGCATAAAAGAAAATAGGTTATCAAAAGTGGCAAAAACGCTCGAATTAAAGTAAAATATCCGAAATGAGCACGCAGTAAGATATCGGTGGTCAGATTTGTAATTTTAAATATGATATAAAAATAAAAAATATAAATATAAATTGATTTTCTGATACATGGATCAAAACCAATCGAATTAGATGCGTCTGCCAGCATTTAATCATTCATCTCCTTCATTAATTACCGGCCACCACAATTCTGAAAAGTGCAAAGCTTTGTTTAGAACAGTTGTAGTTAAAAAAAAAAAAAAACCCCCAAAAGAAGAGGGCGAGAATGCCACTTGCTGTGTTTTCATTCCTTTCCCTCCAACCACTTTTTCAGGTAAATTAATTTGTCTTCGGGTTTCAATGACAAAGTTAAAGCATCCAATTGGGCCGTATCTAACTTTAGGATGTTTTAGCATTTTGTTCTTAAATTACCAACAACATCAACAAAAAATCATAATTGATTGTTTTACCATCAAAAATAAAAATTTCTAGCTGAATTTCCGTTTCAATTTAAGAGACTTGATTGTCTAATCCTAACACATTAATTTGATTTTAGTACATTTTTTAGGACACATTACAAACCTCCCATTCAAACTCAAATCAATCGTTTAGCCAATTTAAGTTGATCACCAAAAAACAAAAAAGTGGTTCAAACTTCGTTGAACAAGACCATTTTACTGTATAGGGTTGTTGTTTCTAGAATTTTATTAACGAATGATGTCAAGGCATTCTTTGAAATTAATTAACGTATTATTTATAATAATTTTAAGGAATTCCTATAAGTGGGCAATTTTGTCAACTAATTGGTCCACAGCGTCTACGGTTAGGGGTTTTAATTTGAGTAAGGCAGATCCGCAATCTCGCAACGTTATTATTGTCTTAATTAATGAAAATGATTATATATAATTGTTGGAATTAATTTACTTATAGGAATCCAGTCTTTGATAATATGCCCTTACCTAAACCAAAGCCATAAATATAATAGTACCGTCCCAGTCAGACACGGTAATTTAAGTATTTATATAGTATTTTTATTTTTTTATGTATTATAATTATATTTAAATTATTACATATTTTATATAAATTTTAATATATTAATAATTGATATAAATTATTAATATATTTATGTTTGTTTATTTTTTATATCATCTTTTAATATTTTTTGTGTTATATTCAAAATTGAAAATTCTAGTGCCAATGCTACAGACACCGACCTCTTTTTAATCAAGGAAAAAGGAACTAACTCTTTTGATTAATGAGTAAAGTAAAAAACCAAAAATACCCATGGTAATGAAATAAGACAATCATTTGTTGATATTATTGTCTTTTTAAAAAGGGTGCCCACTAAAACTAACCCTAACTCATTGCTGGAAAAAGTATTTATGTAACAAAAAATAACAATAATAAAAGATTTAAAAAAAAAAAAGACAAAAAAGTGACAAGATAGCCAGCTAGCATATGATGACTTGAAACAAAGATTGCTTTTTTACAAGACATGACCAGAAGCTGAGCAGCTTATTGTCGCTCCTAAGAGCTCATGCGAGACAGAACAGATACTCAGACCTTCGCTCTCACAGTCTCACTCTCTTCCTAAGCACAATCTATAACACAGGCAAGACATGCTTTCTCTTTAAAACCACTTATACTTTTTGTGTCCATTATGGTTTTTTTAGTTACTGGTCCAGTTCTTGTTGCTTTCTTTTGTTTGTTTTTACATTGTACTTCTGTTTTGTTGGGTTCTTTTAGAATTTTAAGTACTTTTTGAGGTCATTTCTGACTCTTCATTACGGGTTTGTGGGTGTTTTCTTCTTTTGCTTTTTTTTTTTTGGTAGATTTCATAAGAGAGTTTGAGCTTGAGAGTTTGAATGGTATGATTTGCGTCTGCTTGCTGTTTTTTTTTTTCTTTTGGTTTCTTATTTTAATTCACTTCTGTAAGATCTATAGTGGGGTATGCCCATTTTCTCTAAAAATTTGTTTTGGCCACTTTTTGCTGGCTTAGAATTGAAGTGAAAATAAAGTTTACTGTTTTTTTCTTAATATTTGTATAGAGCCTTTATTCCTCTCACTTTACTCATTTTTCCAGAGTGTTTATAGGGATCACAAGATTCATTGTTGGTTCAAGGGCTTTAGTTTTATTTTATGAGATCACTGCTATTTTTTTTTTTCTCTTTTTAACTTTATAGTTTAAGTCGTCGATATGGTGCATGCTTTTCCAAATGAAGAGTTATTTCTAAAGTTAAGATCACCAGATTACTGCTTCGTGATGAGTGTATTTGGCGATAATTTGTTTGATAATTCTTTTTTTTTCCCCTCGTCTCTTTTTTCATGAGCATATCGTTTTTGCTTGTGTATGAATTATGAGCGGAGATTTGGCTTCGATGTTGATAATGTGTTTGCTTGATTAATAAGATCTTATTTGGAGCCTTATTATTGATTTTTTATCTGTTTTCTAACAAGGGGTCAGTACAACGCTACAACCCAAATAGTGTATGTGTTCAATGATATCCTGATAAATGGGGCATATCTTGATGCTACTTTGAAAATAGGTAATTAGAGAAATTTTTTTTTTCTGGATTAGTGAAGATGCTAATCTCTGGTTAGCTGTTACGTCAAATCTGTGTTTATATGACTTGCATTCTTGCAGGACTGCAAATGCATTAATGCGACCAGGGATGGAATTGGACTTAGAGAAGATCTGCGCATCAGATCTGAGTCCTAACGCTGTTCTTCCATCTCCTTAACGATGTTCAAACATCAAAAAGTGATACCCAAAGGGAAAACCAGGTTTTAAAGAGGATTTATTGTGGGCAATGGAGGCCTTTACTGATATCAGCTTCATCGCTACTGCAGTGCTTCTTGTAATGTGTACCTTTTGGGCCAGAAGGTAATGCTGAGCTGAAGCGAGCTTCCATATATCATAGCTCCAAAGAGGTAAGGAAAATGAACAAAACAGGCACTGTCATCGGGAGGAGAAATTTTGAATTGTCATCTAGTATTGACACCTCTTTTTCCTTCAGAATTGTCAATTCTCTTTGTAATTCAGAAGAGGAAAGCCCTCAAGAAAGAAATCCCGTGATGCATGTCGGCTTGAACTTGAAATCAGCATCCGTGAGCAGACCTTATTTGGAATCATGCTCATCAGATGACTTTATTGAAGTCTGTCTGAGTTCAGACAAGAAAGAAAAACAGTCGGCGAAAACTTTAGGGGCAGATAACAAGAGGGACATAAGTTTTGGGTGTGAACCTGTTGTCAGTCCTTTAGAAGATGGCATCAACCTTGTTGAAAATGACGCCTCTCACAATCTGCACAAGTCACTTTTTGGTAAGGTCGAAGTACCTCTTTCACCATCTTCATCAGAAAGTGATTGGTTCTCCAGGAACAGCCCAAGGGCCAGATTTAATCCTATTAAAAAGATGTTTGATCCATTCATGAAGCCAAAGTCTCCGCGAAGTCCTTTGGGTTGTGTAGCAGAGGCTGACAACATCAAAGCTGTTCTGATGGAAAATATGAGAAGGGATAAGACATTTGGAAAATCTCTGTTACAAGACTTCTCACATTCACCTCAGAATTCTGAATTGGATTCCCACTCTATCAAGAAAGATAGCATCCACGCACCAGTTCATTTACATGGTTGTCTCAAGTTAAGAGCTAAAGATGGGATGCCATTTTTTGAGTTCTCAATGAATCAACCAGAAGATATTTTTCTGGCTAAAACATGGAAGGCAGATAATGCTTTCAATTGGGTGTATACCTTCCACTCTGTCGGCAATAAAAAGAAGAGCAATGCTAGTATATGGGGACCAAGTGACAGTGGCAAAGATTCTTCGGTTGTTGCACAGATGCAAGTTTCCTGCTATTTGTGCTCAGAAATTAAAAGTGGTGGCAATGTTGATAACTCCGTGGTTACGGAGTTTGTTTTGCATGATAGTGCACATGCAAGAAGATCCCTTGATGTTCATAAAACCCATACCGGTTCTAGGCCAGGCTTGGCTGTGGGATGCTATAAATCAGATGATGGCTCTAATGAGGTGACGCTTAAAGATCACTTAAATCATGCTTCTGATAGTGATGACGCTGAATTCTTAAATGGACTGACTCCATGGCTACGTGCTGATTTGCATCCAAACTTTGAGATTGCTGCCATGGTCATTCAAGCACCGTTTAAGAAGAGAGAGAGCTTAAAATATAGAAGAGGGGATAAAATTGGTGATAAGAAGCATTTAAACCTACTCAACGCCTCTATGATTGAGGAAAGCAAAAGCAAGGTACAAGATGGCAGGAGCCAAGAAAAGGTGAAGGTGGTTATTCCGACCGGAAACCATGGCTTTCCAAGTGCCGAGAGCGGGGGTCCTTCATCACTACTTAATAGGTGGAGGATGGGCGGAGGCTGCGATTGTGGTGGCTGGGACATGGCTTGTCCCCTTGTAGTTTTTGGCAACCCCAGTATAAATTGTTCTGAAGATCAACCACTGGTGGATAGCGAGCAGCCTTTTGAACTTTTTCTTCAGGTAAGGTTTTAGTTTAATTCCAAAGAAAAATTTCTTGCAAACATAGCTTGCATGACGAAAGTTGTATTATATTATTGTATAAGGACCAAATTAATGGTTCTTGGAAGCAGTTGTTAATAATGCCCCCCCCTTTTCTTTTTCTGTCATATCTTTAATAGCTAGCTGAACCATTTTACTACCTAAATGGTTTTATTTGCTGCTCAGACGCTCATGTGGATAAATATGGAAGTTGCCTTGAAATGAATTGTTGGAAAGCACTTTGCTTCATGATACTGTTTTGTAATTCTTGTTCAATTTTATAGGTTTGATTAAGCTTTTGTTTTACTAGATTTTTTTAATTACTTTGTAGGGTGCCAAAGAGAATATACCGGCATTGACCATGACAGCCGTTGGAGGAGGGTATACAGTTGATTTTCATGCAAAGTTATCCGCGTTACAAGCGTTTTCCATTTGTGTTGCCATACTGCATTGTACAGAAACCTCTGCTGCTGCCGGGGAGGCAGAATGCAAACATTTGTCACAATACAATTCATTGAAAGTGCTTATTGAGGAGGAAGTGAAATTCTTAATAAAAGCAGTGGCTGAGAAGGAGAAGAAGAAGAAGAAAGATAATAAGAAGGTGGAAGCAATCCCACCATCCTATGTGATTAACCCTCCTTTCATTCCAATTGCTCGCGTTTAGGCCTAAAACAAATGGCTTGCTGGTATGTGTTTCGGAGTGGTTTTAACAAGGGATGCATTCTGCCATTTCGGATGAGGGGATGTCGACATTCAATGGCATAGATCCACATCTTACTTGGTAAATCTGAAGTGTCTAATCTTGAATACTGTCAAATGGGTTTACAGATTGATATTCGAGTTCCTGCCATGAGTTGGAGGATGCAACAGTCGCGAAAGAATTTCTTCACTGTGCTATTTATTCATTCTTCACTTCCATGATTAGAATTAGAATAGAAACACCATAATATTCATATTGGTAAGTTGATAGCAAGGGAAAAGTAGTCATGTAGCTATTGAGACTTCCGGGGATAGAAATCTTCCTTCGTTTTACTTGTATTATGTTGAAGCCGTGGAGCTATAAGGTATAGTAAATCATAGAAAATTTTACCTAGAAGTTCCATTTTAGAGTCTTTTACCATGTTTGGAGCCAATGCAGTATTAAAAGGTAAAACATTGCCCATAGAAGAGTTGTATATCTTTTGGTAATAACGGCCTACTTTGTCCATTTTTGACCTCATATTCCATCAACTTTCTCGCCCCAGTTCCTTGTAATCTTCTTTCATCCTCATTTATTTATTTTTTAACTATTTCCCACTTCAGTAATTCAGTATTCTGTGAGATATAAAGGCCGGTTTTCAGATTGTTTGTTGATTTGCATGCCAGATAAAACTGTTGCGTTTACACGAAATGTAGAAGTTTTGTGGTAACCACTGATCGGAACTTGTTAGAAGTAAATTTCATCATGCGGAAATCACTATGACTCATTGCAGTATTTTTCAAGCGCCAAACCAAAATGAGTGCCCCCAGTCTGGTTGCCTGATGTAGCAACTCCATTATCATGCTGTAAATGCAGTGAGTTGATAGTCCAGAACACTGAAACAAAAAAAAAAAGGGGGGGGGGGGTGGGGGGCAAAGAACAGGAATACAACCTATAATGGCATAGCTGAAAAGGCTTTTGATAGGATCTAATCAAATCAATGTGCATAAATTGCCAAAATCACCAAAGCCTGCAAGAGAAAGATTGTTAGAACATTTTCAAAATGGTGACAAGCTATGTCTAAAAAATTTTGTCTTTTAATTATTTAATTAAAAAATAATATCACTTCATTATTTACAAGTGTTATAAATCTATTTGGTTATAAATAGAAATATTTTCATTTGGAAGTCATATAGAGAAATATGCAGATAGAAAAATGATAAATAGAATTTTGATAGTTTTGCTACATATTATTTAGTAAATAGTATATTGATGTCGTCAATTCAAAATGCTATAAATTATTGGGCTTTATTGTATTTTTTAAGTTTATATGTCGATAACCTTTTTGCACACCTAATTAATGGCAGGGGCGAATAAAACTTTAAAAAAAGTAACATTGTGAAACACCTTGAAGCTTTTGTCAAATTTTCATATTTTTTGTCTCCCTTGTACTAGCAATTTTAAAGTTTTATTCATGCAATTTTACAAAAAAAATTGATTGAAAGTCAAAGGCAATAGACGAATATACAAATTTAACCATAGAAGAATTTGGTAAAAATATATAAAAGTATTTGTCTAAGTTTTGCAGAGAACAAAGTACAATGGCTAATAATGAAATAACAAATAGAGATCGTCGACCAATGTTGGTAATCTTGTCTTTGTTACATCAAAGAGAGTTGTGAACAAAGCAACAGTTGAACCAGGTAGAAACCACAAATTAGCTGCGGAGTAAGATCGGATGGTCAACTTCAACTCCTATGTTAGTGCAAGGTAAGAACCAAAATACTAAAATTTCTTTCATTTTCAATGTACTCCCCACCATCACTAGACGTTGGAATCTTTCCTATGTACTATTACATAAAGCTAAAAAGTTAATGTTATAACTAGCGCAAAGATTAGAATCAATGCCCTTGAAACACTGTAATTTGTCTTGGTTTATTGAACACAAGTACCATCTGCCAATATGTTTGATACAATACATTTTAAGTAATCTCAAGACTAAGATTCTAGAAAAAGTCTCGCTCTATCAATTGGGTTTTAGTTTGTCCTTAAATACTATCTTTCACGATAAATGTCGTTGGGCTCTTTTTTTCATCCGATTCAGTTTTTCAATCTGGTGAATTATTTTACTCTTGCATCCCTCAATTTTGATTTCAGTGATTTCGGGCTGGAATTTTGTTCTACAACAACATCTCAGAAAGACTATCGTGGACGCCATTATCGAAGCTTGAAAAGAGACATGTTTCTTAAAAAGATGAAAGGAAGCTTCTCTTAAAAAAAGATGTTTCTTGAAAAGGATGAAAGTGAGCTTTTCTTGAAAAAAAAAGTGTTTTTCTTGAAATGGAGCTTGTGCACGTTTTCTAATGTCAGTTGGTAAGCTACTACATAGCAACTAGCATATATCACAGGCTCGAACTTTAGTCTGGCAAACTGCACGACCTTATACCTAGGATTTACATTTTTGTATACCTAAGTTAACCTTTAAATAAGAATCTAAATTCCCAAAAGCACTGAAGCTAAAATTTTAAAAGACTAAAATGGAAACAAGAACATAAAGAGAATAGAGAAGAATACTCAAATGTATTTCTCAAGTGTTTGATAATATAAATGAGGCTAGAGACACCTCTATTTATAATAGAATTTCTTATACATCAATGGCTCAGATAAAATCAAATGGACAGCTAGGATTTATACTTATCTAAAAAATCTAGAATCTTTAGTAAATTTAAATTTTAGTAACTCTATCTCTATCTAGTTTTAAATAAGTTGGAGTAGTTGCTTTTAATTGTATCTCTAAGCTTTTAAAAATTGGGCTTTCTAAAATTCTCCAAGGATTGAGCTTATTTTGGTAGCTGAAATAACTATTCCATGTAACTTTTGTCTTTGAGTTTGGGCTAATTAGTGCGAACCATGACATATACTGGTTACTATATATAAGATATTTTTTTTATATATTATCCTTACAATAAATTTTAGACATTTTTCTTATACCTGTTTGGATTTTTTCCCTTTTCTTTTGTTGGCTCTTTTGGGTTTTTTTTTTTTTTGCTCTTTTTTCTTGATTAACGATGTTAAGAGACTTTAGCTTGTGTAGAAAATAAAATTGTTAAGTGGTGTGAGGTCTTTCTATTATTTTATGTTTTTTTTTTAATTTTTTTAATAATTTGGATTCGTTTAAACTTAAATTAAGTCGAATCTGAAATAGTTTAAACTTGAGAGGTTCAAATTCAAATTGACTTCAACAATTAATTCACGACTAACTCACTCAAATCGGTTAACTCAGTTGTTGTATTTGATTATCCTAGACTTGAAATAAGTTGAATGCAAACTATTTTGAGACCAATTAGCTTGCGTATTAAATCCGATTGGCTCGAATAAAAAAAAGGTTTTGACTAGATTAACACTAATTTGAGATGTTTCAAAACTAGAGTAACCCAAACTTAAAGTGAATTATCAAAAAATAAGAAAACAAAAATAAAACCGCATTCCATACAAATAACAAATCAAAGCAAAGAAATAAAGCAGGTAAATAGAAGATTCAAGAAGCCTGAAATGATAACATAAAGATAAATGCATTATCTTTGTGAATAGACTCACAAAATGTGCATGGTTAGTACTCATCCACCCAAAAATGGATAAGAGAATGCCGAGGAGCTCGGCATTGAAGAGCCCGGTTCAATCACCTAAAAGTCCCGCAATCTATGAAAACTACAAGTCAGGATGTCCCGGGGGATTAATTCACTTCTTCGATTTTCATCCAAGTCATTCCCTTGGGAAGCTCATTTCTGATAAGAAGCCTGCAAACAGACTGCCTAAAGGTAAGAATCTCATCTTTGGTTAGTTTTTTGGTTGAAAAATGAAATATAATTTCATTTCCCATAAAAATCTTATGCATTGATGAGTTCTTTAAAGTAAAGATTGATTGCTCTGAGTTTTTCATAATGCTGACATGCATTTTTGAAGTCTCATTGCTATCATGTCCAACTAAGTTTAATTACACTTGATTTTTCATCTTCAGGCGATGGTTATGCAAGTAATAGGCTGAAGTTTCTCACTGATGAAGAGAAGGCTTGATATATAAATGTGAGTTTGGTAACCTG
>JAQSVH010000013.1:12262697-12280206 GCA_029448705.1 Adansonia digitata
TAGAAAGATCATCTCAACCTAAGCAAGTTGATGATAACGCTGTTGAAAATTAATCCGTAATAAAAGCTTATATTAAGTCCATATTAATTCTATAATTAAAAAAAAAAAAATTAAACATGATATTGATAGCTCAGTGCTTTCAACGGTTTGAAAATATGTGGAAGCAAGCACTGGAGTTCTTGTTGACATAGTAATTATTCTTGTTTTTTTCCTTATTACTCACCAAAATCCAATCCATGAAAATGATATCATTTAAGGGTTAAGATGACAACAGCTTTAAAATGTTTCAATGGCATCCACTGTTTCTGTACCTGCCCTGCAGTTTCTTCTCATTTTTTCACTCTTCTATCCATTTTCATGTACCTTGGGATCAAAGCAAAACCAATGAAAAAGAATCTTTATGGTGCTCTTTTCTTCGTATAATCTCTGGGTTTCGTTCCAAAATTAGGAAAAAGAAACTATGAATCAGCAAAACTAGCATGGAATCCCCCATAAAACCCATCGAGTATCCTTTCTTTTGGAAGTTATTTGAAAAAGAAAATTGTTTTACTTTTGTTCCTTAAAGTAACATGTATGCCTAAATTTGTTTCCCATTGAAGCTTTACTACTAGTTATCAGTGGTTTTGAACTTGGTCCTTTGTTGGCTATGATGATAGGAGCAAAGTTTTTTTTTTTTTTTTTTTAATTCTGAGTCAGAGAAAAAACTGTAAAGTGAAAATTATTTTCTGTTCGGCTCAATTTTTTCTCTTTTTTAAGAGCTTTAAATAAAAAAAATGCAATAACTATGCTTCTTTGAGCGTGTATTAATACAAATAAATATTTTATTTGTCTTCCTTCTTTTGTTTTTGTCCTTTCCTTAATCATCATATACACAAGCAGGAAAATAATTGCTTTTAGCCTTTTTAAGTTTTTTTGTATATTTTAATGATCCTTGGCAAGTTTCTTTCTGTACCCATTTTCCTCTGGCTTTCGAGCTTTCATTGCTACCTCAAAAAGACCATTCTTTAGGTCTTAACTATTGAAGCTTTTAGATTTTTTTTTTTTTTTGTTTCAAGGGGAAAAAAAAAAATGTTGATTTTGAGCTCTGGGTTTATTTCTGGTATAGTAAACAGGAGCAGCATTGAGGCAAACAAACTCTACTAGATTTGCTGTTTGGGGTAAAAGAATCATGAATTTGAGCTCTATAGCACATGTTCTTGATGATACTTTGGTTGGAATACTCGCACAACCAAAAATATTTCTAGAATTTTATTGCAGCTGGTGGTGATAAATTAGCGTAAGAACCGATTGGCATCTGATGTAATTCTCTCTGTGTGTGTGTGTGTAGTTCTTAAATATATCTTTCAAATGGCTACTGGGGTTCAAAATCAAGAGAGAGTGCCGGAGAACCTGAAGAAACAGCTAGCCCTTGCTGTGAGGAATATCCAATGGAGTTATGCAATTTTCTGGTCCATTTCAACTAGACAGCCAGGGTACCATGTTTTCTATTTGTAATTACTATTATCAATCTGGTATTTGGCTAATGCATTCTTCTGGCTGTTCTTGTTTTGCCGTCAACGTGAACATTTCAGGGTCTTGGAGTGGGGTGAGGGTTATTACAATGGAGATATAAAGACAAGGAAAACAGTTCAAGCTGTGGAGCTCAACGCTGACCAACTGGGTTTGCAAAGAAGTGAGCAACTGCGGGAACTTTATGAGTCCCTCTCGGCTGGTGACAGCAGCCCTCAGTCTAGAAGGCCTTCAGCAGCATTGTCTCCTGAAGATCTCTCAGATACTGAGTGGTATTACTTAGTTTGTATGTCATTTGTATTCAACATTGGCCAAGGGTAAATCTTTCTTCCAGTGTTTTTCTTTCCTCAGCCGTTCCAAACTCAAAAACATCAATGTTTCTGATAGTTAAATTATTTCCTCTAAATTGTTGATTAGATTGCCTGGAAGAACATTGTCAAGTGGTCAACCTATATGGCTTCGCAATGCTGATTATGCAGCGAGCAAAGTGTTCAGTCGTTCACTGCTAGCAAAGGTATGTGCCTGTGCTTTACTTCTGGCTAAACTTCAAGATAAGTTAATACGATCAGAAATGACAGTTTGGTTCCTGTTTTCGTGGCTGGAAATTTCGGCAACCGGCTCTCTTAGAGTGCATCTATTCAGGTATTCATCCAGTTTCTCCTTGGCCCTAATTTTTTTTCATATTTCAATGAATCAATGCGAAAAAGGGTCCCATGTAAACAGAGCTTCAAGATTGTGTTAGCTTATAGACTTGGGTTACAAGTGTATTGCCCGAAAATAGTTCATGTTTGGACGTGGAAAACCTTGAAGGGCTAGTATTATTAGATTTATGCAACATGTTTCTTACTGAAATCCTTACACTTGTCTCGCTTTCAGACTGTAGTATGCTTTCCGTATTCAGGAGGTGTGATTGAGCTTGGTGTTACTGATTTGGTAACTTTTTTGCCATACTTTTATTTGTTTATTTTCATTGAGAAATTTTGCTTTAAGTGCAGTTTTATTTCAGTTTAATTGATAATGTTATATTGATTGCTTTTCTGTAGGTATTGGAAGACCTCAGCCTCGTTCAGCGCATTAAAACTTTGTTCTTGGATAATCCACAGCCAGTTGTTTCGAATAAATCGGTTCCTGTTGCTGGATGTGCCGGAAATAACAAAGATCTTGCTTGTCCGGCTCTTGATCCTCAGATCCTTGACACCAAATTGAGTCCACTTTTAGGCTGTGAACAACTAGAAATGGCGGCTTCTCCCGATGACAGTTCGGATGGCTTGGAGCCTAACCAACCAGGCGAAGATTCATTCTTGATTGAAGGGATAAACGGTGGAGCTCCACAAGTTCAAAGTGGGCAATTCATGGATGAGGAGTTCAGCAATTGCGTTCACCATTCCTTGAATTCCAGTGACTGCATATCTCAAACCTTGGTTGACCAGGGAAACGTTGTTCCTCTTGGCCGGGCAGAAAAAGATAATAATGACAATGGTTTGCAAGATGTTGAAGAGTGCAATCAGAAAAAACTGACCTCTTTAGATCTTCGAAGTGATGATCTGCACTACCAAACGATTCTGTCTGCCCTGTTAAAGAGCTGCCACCAGTTGATCTTGGGACCACACTTTCGAAACTCGAACCAGGAATCCAGCTTTGTCAGCTGGCCGAAAAATGGCATAGTGAAGTCTCGAAAAGCAAGAGTTGAAACCCCGCAAAAGTTATTGAAGAAGATATTGTTCGTTGTTCCCCTGATGTATGATAAAGGATTGCTTGAATCTCCAGAAAACAATGGTGTTATTAGAGATGCAGCTTGGAGACCTGAGGCTGATGAAATTTGCGGAAACCATGTGTTGTCGGAGAGGAGACGGAGGGAAAAAATAAATGAACGATTCATGATTCTCAAATCGATGGTCCCTTCAAGTAGCAAGGTGGCAAAAGTTCGATTCCCCTTAGTTATTTCACAATATTACCATTGCTAATTAACTGAGCTTTCTTTATGCAGGCTGATAAAGTTTCCGTACTTGATGTTACAATTGAATACCTACAAGAGCTCGAGAGAAGGGTTGAAGAGTTGGAATCTTGCAGAGAGTTAACAGAGTTAGACGCAACAAGAATGAAAAGAAAACCTCAGGATCATGTTGAGCGAACATCTGATAACTATGGCAATAAAAAAATCGCCAACGGAAAGAAATCGTCCCTAAGTAAAAGGAAAGCCTGTGATATCGATGAAGCGGATCAGGAGATCGACTATGGTGCATCTAAAGATGGTTCAACTGATAATAATGTTGCTGTCAGCATGAACAACAAGGATTTTCTAATTGAGTTCAAGTGTCCGTGTAGGGAAGGGATTTTGCTTGAGGTAATGGATGCACTAAGCATTCTCAATCTGGATTGCCACTCGGTTCAGTCATCAGCCATTGATGGGATGCTCTCCGTGACTATAAAATCCAAGGTAAAATGTTTCAAAAACCAAATCCGTTAGTGATTCTGGACATTCGCAAACGTGTTAAATAGAAATTTTCTTGATGAACATTGTGAGCAATTCACCTCTAAACAGAAGTAATCTGTGCTTTATTGCAGTACAAAGGATCAACTGTTGCAAAAGCAGGAACAATCAAGCAAGCTTTGCAAAGAATTGCTTGGAAGTGTTGAAGCTTACCGTCTGACCGACAATCTTAGAGTTATCTGTTCTAGATTTCCAAGCTTCTTTTGTAAAAAAATCCCATGTCATGGAAGGTTCTGTAGATGGTAGGTGCCAGAAGCAAGAAGGTTCTTCCTCCATGTAAGGTTTAAGTAAAATAAATGGAAGTTAACCTAGTTTTAGAGCCTTAATCTTCTTTAAAATCTAGCTCTCATAAAGAGGAAAAGAGGCTTGACCTATGACTTTCAATTTTCTACCTTTGTATAACATTCAGGAAAAAAAAATTCAACCTTTTCCTGCTTGGATTAAGGACAAGCCAAATGTCTCGAACACCAATTAACAACCACCTTTCACCTACCATGTACCTAACGAAATCAACTTGAAAATATGGCAGGAAAAAAAATGGATTTGAATCTATCATCTTTCAAGCATGATTCTTACCTTGCTTAACGAACCGAAATTTAACTAAAAGCTTATTAATAACCAGAGCTGCAGAACTTGTGAGAAAAAAGTTCATGCCACTAACAAGTGGCTGCCAGGACAAATTCAGGTTAGTTCTTTCCCTGTTACTTGCCTTTTCCTGAAAGAATATATCAAATTGGAAAGGGGCAAAACGTGTAATCTTCAACTGAATTATTGAATACTGCTGAATAGTTTACAACAAAGTTTCATGGAATTTCTAAGTTGTTTGGTAAACAAATGCTACTTGGGTCCTATAAGAAAAAAAATATTGCAACTTGATTTAATCCATTAGTGACATCTCTTTGGCCAAGAAAGTAAAGTATTTCTAGCTTTATACAGGTCAAAACTAAGAAGAAAGGGGGCTCATTGGGGTAGTCAAAAAGGTGCAAAAAGAGTTGAGTTTTAAAATGAACCAAAAACCGAGAAAAAAGCTGACAAAGTTGCAAAGACGTGGAACAAAATTTTTAGGGTTTTAATATAATAATATAATTAAAAAAAAAAAAAACCTTGATAAGAACAAAGTTCACCCCTAGAGTTGCTACCAATATTATTACTCATTCACAATTTATTTTCCCTTTTTCATTTCTTTTTGAAGCCTTTGATGAGTTTGAACTTTAAAGTGCACCTTTTTTTTGCTCGTTTCCAGCAACCATGTTAATACCTTTTTTTTTTTTTTAATGAAGATGCTCTTTTCCACCGAAAACACGCTGTTTTACCTTTTGTCACTGCCCAGATTTGGTGGGCCAATGATCTCCAATCCTCACCGGTTCGTTCAAATCAAATCAAAGGCATTGTAAATTCTGCAGCAGAAGGGACCCAGGGTGAACCTTGATTACCAGGAATTTATAATGTCGACTTGGAGCTTGACTTGCCCTCTAAGACAAAATAATTGGGAAAACTTTATTTTACTTGGGAGACCTAAATCTTCTCATGATTCAAGTAGAAAATGTTCGAACTAAATTTTTCCATGCTTCTCTCTATATTCCTATTATTTATCCAATTCTGACTCTAAATAAAATTTTTATGAATTTGAATCGGTTTAATTTTATCTATTATTTAATAATAAAATAATATTTTTATTTAAATTAATTATAAAAATAATGTTTTTACTGATAAAATAAATAATAAAACGAGTTTTCAAATCGATTCGGGTAAAACGGTTTTGCAATTTCAAACTGCAGCAGTTCCAACTTGTTAGCCACTCAAATTATATTCATCTATCACTCTCTTTGAAAAAAAAAGGAAAAAAAAAAAAGAGATAATGCAACATTTTGTTCTTTATTAATAACCCAAAATAATAATTCAAAATTGCTTTGCTGTTAAGCGTGTGGGAGCTTGAAATGAAGGCCTTGGTAATGTCGTTAATCATGATTATTGATTGCCTTTGCCAATTGCTATCACTTATTCCCTTGAAATTTCCAGAAAAAAGGATATTATCAAATCTTTAGTTATGTTTAATCAGTTAGCTGAGTAGTAATTCAATATGAATCACAATAGACAAACATGGTGTCTTGACCCGAAATAAGAAATGAAAAAAGACAAAGATTTCAATCAGATCTTACGAAAGCATTTGTCAGGCAGGCTCGCACTTAAGCTGGCAGCAAGCATCCCGATTAAAATCCCCAGCTATATCAGACCAAAGATGATCAAATTGGGACCCAACACTCGTCTCACGTCACCCTATGCCTTATTGGCAACTCTAAAAATGGTAATTAAAGCTTTATTTTGTAGGGCCTGTTATGGGGAAAGAAGCAGGGGCAAGAACAACAAAAGGATGCCATCGAAACCACTAATAAGCAAGCACATCAATTCAGAGTCGGATTAAGTACTAGCCCCACCAAGCTCATCCTGGCAATACAATTGTTATGCATCTCGTATCAGTGTGAATTCCCAGCGCTTCGACTTCCCATTCTTGCACATCATCATCCGCTGGTGTGAAATTTACTATATCCTCATATGTCCATGAAAATTACCCGATTCAGGTTCATTTAACTTCCCTTCAGAACCTTATGTTAAAATATATTTGCTACAATTCTTCATTTTTTTTTCAAGTATTTATGTTCAAACTCCATGTCCAACCTACATGAAAAATATTTTAAAATATTAAACATATCAATATTAGATATATACTTATATCCAACACTTACACTCGAGTCCGAGTAACAAAACTATTAAATTCTTTAATACGACTTCAGAGATTTTCTTTGACAAGTTCATCATGGAAGAGTACAGACAAAAAATCAAAAGGATTGCAAATAAATTAAAACAACTAGGGTAACAAGAGAAGTGCCGACTAAAATTATTACCTAAATTCAGATTTTTCCTAGCCAAAGAGTTCCCTATCATTAGCAGAAGCCTTACCACAGGCAAAGAAATCAGGTCCACTTACTCTTAACCTCTCAAAGTTAAGGAGAAGCTATGGTACAGGGAGCTATATAGAATCTTGCAGTTCAGACATTCTCATATGATCAATCAAAAAAAGATCCCTGAATTGGATTGCAACATAGGAATTGTAGGTTGGTAGGATACAGGGTGGAAGAATCTGCTTATAGCAACACTAGCACATTCCAGGAATTATTAAGCTAAATAAAGATCAGGCATTATTTACTACCACTAAACTATTTTTTTTTTTTTTTAAAAGAAAGCATCATAGAAAAATTAGCAACACTTTGATACTCATAGTGATTGGTTAGGTATAAAAAGATGCGCAGGCAATGAGTGAGTTTTGTTGCTATTTTTGGCAAAGAATTTTCAATTAAAAATTAGAACATAATGGAGAACATGGAACAAGTACAAGAAATAGTATTATGCAAATGATCTTGGACAAAAGCATAACCTAATAGTTGCATCCACTGAATCCATGAGATGTAAATGATATCAGCAGATAAAGAGCCATCATGGGATGGTCAACAAAAGAAGTTTAAGCGTAATGCAGTTTTTATTAGTTTTATTTTTTTAATTTACAAATATACAACACAATAACCAGCAAAAGAATATAATTGTGCACATGGACAAATAAAACACTTGCACCATGTTCTCATATGCTTAATTAAACGGAGGGTACGAAGCTCCATAAATGATATTTCATATCTTATCCAATTTACTCTAGGATAAAGTCTTAGAACAAAATAAGGATACAGACCGGTTGGCACGCACATTAAGAGTGATAGGCTCTTCATATTTGGCTAAAACTATATAACCATTTATCACTACAGAAAACTAAATTAAGACTTCCAAAAATAGTATAATGTTTAATAGTGATAAAAGTTTTACCATAAATATTTTACACTAATCGTTGACCAAAATTTCATCGTGAAATAGGCAATGTAGATATGACATACGGATAAAGACCTTATGAATCCAGTAATTCATGTTAAGAAATCCTACTGGACAGAGTTTTTTTTTCTCTTGTCACCAACAGCAGGGAGTAATGACACAACGAATATATCAGCTTCATTCTACACACCTATGGAGTTGTTACTGGCATCCAACATGACATTACTCCCATTCAATTGTTGATGGGGGCTTTGATGTAACGTCTAGACAAACACGGTTCACTCCACGAACATTATTGCAAATTTTTCGGACAACATCATCAAGGAACTCGCGTTCAAAATGGTACCTGGATTTCCAAAATTGCAAGAGAAAAATGAGAATTTCATAATTTTGGAGTTAAGAGGTCAGGAAAGGGGTCAAAAGATTAATTCCTTGGTTTTAGCCACACACCATAATCAATAAGACAAAGCAAAATGGGATTTTTCCTAGACATTGAGAAACTTGTAACATTTAATGCATACAAGGATGGAGGGACATCCATTTTCATTAACATAGGAAGTTCAAAGTTATCCCATTTTATCCAGCATCCCACAAAAATTTGAGTTGAATTTGCTACATGTTAGTATCAATACAGTAGAATGCTAACAATCTCCTTTGAGAACTTCCATCTTAAACTGCTTCTACTACTGCCACCCATGTAAAACATATGATTCAGTCCTACTTATCCATTTCAGCAAGATTATATTAACTCTTCTTGCAAATAGCCATTATCATTAACACAAACTCCGCCCAAAAGTTAGACACATTTGAGCTTTTGCATTTTACTGTATAATATTGGCTTAGGCGGAGCACATAAATATTGCAACAACCATAGAAAGCAAAGCAATGCAGACCAATGAAAACTTACCAATCTGCTGTCATTCCATCTTGACTTGTAACAGCTCGGAGAGCAACAACATGAGAGTGTGTTCTTTGATCACCTTGAACTCCAACTGATTTTACAGGCAAATATACAGCAAAAGCTTGCCAAATTGAGTCATAAATACCAGCATCTTTGATTGACTGAATGAAAATTTCATCCACCTGGGAAAGAAAAGTTCATGAGAAAAAAATGCTAAAAAGTAACATATTATACACATTGTTGTGCTTACGTACGTAAACACCTAATACCTGACGCAGAATATCTAAGGCATTGTCTTCAGTTACATCACCCAAGACTCGTACTGCAAGGCCAGGCCCAGGAAATGGATGGCGCTTTAAAAATGACTCAGGAACACCCAATATCCTCCCAAGTTGGCGAACCTTATAAATTAGAAAAAGAAAAGGAAATATTTTAAAAGAGGATAAAAGCCTTTCTTTAGAAGTAAATGTCATCCAGCCAGTAACAGAATCAAAACCTCATCCTTGAATAGAAGTTTAAGTGGCTCAATAAGCTTCAATTTCATGTCTTTCGGAAGCCCTCCAACATTATGATGACTTTTGATTGTGTGAGAGTGGGTTCTTCCAGTTCCTGGTGGGGGACAAGATTCAATCACATCTGGATATAATGTTCCTTGAACCAGGAAAGCAGGTTTCTTTCCTAATTTAAGCTCCAATTCTTGAGCAAAAGCATCAAAGATGCAAATAAATTGTTTTCCAATTATCTTCCTTTTCATCTCGGGGTCTAAGACCCCTTTTAGCAAACTAAGAAATTGATCAGTTGCTTCAACACAAGTAACAGGTAGATGTAAATCCCTTTCAAAAGTTTCCATCACACGTTCTCTCTCCTTATACCTATAGAAATAAATCATGGTTAGCAAGTGTCCCGAATTATAAAAGCTTATTAAAGAAGGTACTATTTGGCAATTATTATCAAACACTGCATGAAAATAAAAAAGAATCAGTCTACTAAATAATAGGGGGAAAAAAAATGTTTGCCTTCTAACCTTAATAAACCATTGTCAACAAAAACACAATGAAGTCTGTCTCCAATTGCCTTGTGAACTAGGGTTGCAGCAACTGTGGAATCAACACCTCCAGATAAAGCACAGATAACATGATCATCAGGCCCAACCACGTTGTTGATCACCTTAATTTCTTCATCCATTACATCTTCCATTTTCCAACCAGCATTCACCCCACAAACATCAAACAAGAAATACCTCAGCGTTTCCATCCCTTCAGGCGAATGTGTAACCTAAATAAACACAAATCAATAACATTATTCAAATGTTTCAAGAGAATCAAAACCATCACAACCTGCCCCTCAGCACCAGAAAAGAAAAACTTGTTAAAACCATCCTCATAAAAAATATTTAGGTCCGACTCGTTTGTTACTCTCGAGATGCAAGAATTGCAGTTGGATACAAAAACAATTGCTGATATCCTTCAAGAGTTAAAATCTAACCTTTTTGAAGACCGTATTGCAAGATTTAACTTTGATACTAAAAAAGTTGCGTTTAAATTGGTATTACATTTAAATCATTGTTATTATTAAAAAAATAAATTAAAAAATAACAATCAAAACGAACCTTAATCAACACAAAATAAGACCCAAAATCTCAACAAACAGAAAAACTAGAACAAAACCCCAAAACTCCAATTACCTCAGGATGATATTGCAACCCGTAAAACCTCCTCTCCCTATCCTCAACGGCGGCGACGGCCCCCTGCTGACTCCTAGCCACCACTTCAAACCCATTAGGCAACCTAGCCGCCTCATCCCCATGACTCATCCAAACAACCTGCCTATCCCCAACCTTCTTTCCCCCAAAAATACCACAACTTTTCTCAACCTCAATCTCCATCCTCCCATACTCCTGCTTCTCCCCAACCCTAACTTCACCACCAAGTCTCTGAACAATCAACTGAAGTCCATAACAGATACCCAGAACAAAAACACCATTGGACTGGGCCCACTCGACGAACCCATCAGCAAACGAAGGCGAATCACCAGAATGGACCGAGTGGGGTCCCCCAGAAAGGATAACAACTTTTGGGTTGAGGGATGTGATGGAGGAGAGAGGGGAAGTACCGGAGATGCAGAGGGAGAAGACCGAGAGAGAGCGGATCCGGCGAGTGATGAGATGGGTGTATTGGGAACCGAAGTCTAGGATCAGGACTAAGTCGGATTTCACTGCTTTCGGGTCCATTGGATTTTAGGGTTTTCAGGCGGTGACAGAAGGGCTTTCGTTTGGATCGATTGAGATGAGCTCGTGGTGGCAAGGGGTTTAAAGTGCGAGGGCGGGGGGAACTAGGGTTTTGGGGCAATGGGGTATAGGCGGGCGGGAAGTGGGGTATTATTCAATTGCAAAAATAGTAATTCCGGGTTGAAGTTAATTACGGTTGATTTGTCCTTTGGGCTTTTGTCCAATGTCCTTAGCTTTTTACATTTGTCCATTTATATAATTAATTTTAAAATATAATATTTAATAAATTTAAATTTTAATATTTTTAAATAATTTTTTAAATAAATATATTCTTATATTAATTAAAATTAAAATTTTAATCAACCAAGTTCACCTTTCAAAGAAAAATAAAAATTATCAAAGTCAAGAGTGTAATATCTTTTTAACACCAGATCATACTTAAATTTATACGTGTTTTAATATTCATATGTTTATATTAATTATCAAGCAAGTTACGATTTTATAAGTGAAATAAAAAATGTTAATCAATATTTAGAGATATTGATTAAGGTAACATTCATAAAAAAATATATAATTAATAAATTATTTTTAAATTTAATAAAAATAATATATTAAATATTAAAAATTTTATTAAATTAATATGTGCATCGATTAAGCAAACCCGATAATAGATTAAAGAAAAAAACTGGCTTTTAGCTACAGTTTATCCTCTTCGGCAAAGACCACGACTCCCCATTTTCCAATAATAGTTAAGAAGTTAACTGTGAATAAAGCACATATATCAACAAATCTTGATTTTTATACGTAAATTATATATTCCTTTAAGATTCAAAATCTTAATATCTATATTGTCACTGGTATTAAAAAATCATAGTTAAAACATAATGTCTCGTGAAAATTGAAAAAGGGAAAAAGAGGGACAAAGATTGTTGAACTGAAAATTGTGATCCTTGAGCAAAAGATGATCAAAAGCATGTTGTTTGTTAATGTCAATGCAATCGAAGATATCCCCATAATCAGTCTGTTTTCGGATATCATAAAATCATTAGCTATAATCCGATAAATATCTGGATATAAATATTAAAGTTTGACCTTCTAAAAAATCCTCTAACCACATGAAAAAACTTTAAAAAAAATTTAAATATACATACATCCGACACTCACGTCCTGGTCCGAAACAAACCCCTCTTAATAAAGTTTTTTTTGGCATTTCAAGCTCAACTGGAAACTCTTAATAGGAGGTTTGTTGATAACTTTGAGCTGTCTTTCCATCTCCAGGTTTTCTTCTTCTGATAATATTGATTTCTATTCTTGAACTGCGTGAACTCTTCCTAATAAGGGAGCGAACATTATTTGCGTCAACATTAAAAGTAGAACGAAATTTCTAGTTTGTCCCACAGGCACTATCATGAACGAAGCTTCCATGTTCTGTCAGGAAATTCCTAGAATCGAAGCAAATGCAAGTTTCTCTCTTGCTGAGTTGCTGTTTCTTGCAAAGTCGATGCCATTTAAATACATGGAAATCTGTGGCTATGACATTTCTTTAGATGGATAATTTTTGTCTAAGAATCATGAGAAGTAAACGCCAGTTAGCTACATTTGGTTACTTATTGCTGGTATGTTTACCTCTTAAAGTAACAAGGATATAAGTTTCACATTTAATGCATAGAATTAGACATTCGATAACATCATATTCACAAGTGAAAAGGATCTTCAGATACAGCTAGCGAACCATAGGTCTTAGGGTTTAATAATCTATTGAAAATAGCTAAATATGAACACAGGTATAATCTATTGAAAATAGCTAAATATGAACACAGGTTTAATCCTTTAATTTTTATAATCACTCTTAAAAATTAATATTCAATAGGCTTCAATTCAAATTTTAATATTTACAATCCTGCTTTTTTACTCAAACTGCAACCTCCTTTGAACCAAAGAGAGAGAAAAAAAAAGAAAAAAGCCAATAATTATTCTGCTCATTTCATTGTTCAGGAATGCATTAAGCGTTTATCATTAAATATAGTACCCCAACTCGTGTATCAAAGAGATCATACCGTATGTACTCAAAATAAAAATATAACCTAAAATATTCATAATAATCATTTTCAGTTGGACATTAACTTCTTGGAGATTTCTAGCCAACAGGGGGAAAATACCTCACTTATAGAGTTTTTTTTTTTTTTTTTAAATAAACTACATGATGGAGGGTTGTAGCCTGCAGTTGGCAAATTTTATTAGGATATGTAATATCAACAGTTCAATACGCTCTAAAGCTTTCTATTATTTAATATTTCGTTGGAACTGAATTGGAAGTTGAAACTAGATTAACAATCCATGCATGAGTGTCGTGCTGGTTTTTTTTTTTATTTTTTTGTGTTAGCCACGTAAACATAAATAAAATATAAATTATTAAGTGTGTTAAAATTTTAAATATGTATTAAACATGTTTTGTTAATCATATTTAAACGTGTAATGGCACGAATAACCATCTGAAACATCTATACTGGTGGACTGAAATATTTACTTAGGAACTGCATGCTATCAGCGAATATTGCTAAGTATATGTGTATATTGGCTCATCCAGTCCCGTAGGAAATATCTTTAGTACTGAAAATTTAAACTAATTAAATAAACTTATAGTAGTTATTTGGAATTTCCCACATTCCCATTAATTTCCTGAAATCTTCAGGATTCTAACAGATCAATTTCATCAACTCCAAAAAGAACGAACAAACATTGCTGTTTTAGCGCATATTTTCCCAGAGAATGAAGCTTTTTCAATTATGAAACTACTCGCTATACTTTTGACACAAAGACGAATGAAAGATCTTACGGAACTTCATTATCGACTTATAGTGTACTTTGGCCGGGGGCCGCCATAGAAAAGATTCATCGGATAGGGATCAGCATCATCAGAAGTAATATCTGCACCTTAGCAATCAGGTCTACTGGTAAACACCAGAAGATCTTTGCCGTCTGGATAAACATATTTTTGTTCGTTCCATTTTTGCATATGCTTGAAGTAGCCAGATTTCTTCTCATGGCCATATTTCGGGAAATTGCCACTCCCCATTACAGGGCTAAGCTCGTTTGGAGGGCTGAAAACATGCCCTCCCCATACAAGAAAATTGGCACCACCGTACATGTAGGAGAACAAATCGTGTAACCAATGAATTTGTTAAAGAACTTGAGCCATCAAAACACCATGGAATTTTTTTTTTTTTGGTTAGAAAAGGAAAGCATTTGGTTGCTAAAGATTTACAGCATAGAAAAGCAACAATTTCCCTGGGGTCTGATTCATATCCATTCCAAACTTTAGAATTTCAAATTTGAAAAACTTCAGCACAACTAAAATTAGCTCAAATTTCCCATTCGAATAATAGACCAAAAAAAAAGAGAGATTACCAGAAGTATGGCGATTTCTATACCTTGTTGTGTACCATTATAAGTGGAAATCTGGTTCAGAAAAAGACCTAGGCTTATATCACGGCTAACTTGAACAAATCCATGACAAAGATAATCATAGCAACCTTTTTTTTTTTTTTTGTAACCATCTGCCTGTTTTGATAAACACCAGAAAGCAGGAACAATGTTAGCACCAAACAAGGAATAGAGATTTAAGGGAAATGATAGTTGAAAAGATTTACAGTCCGGTAAGCTGATAACCTGGTGAAGTTGCTTGAATAAAGCCTCGGTTGAACCTGGAAGAAAAACCCAGAAAACCAGACCAAAAAACATCAGAAAATCAGCGCTGATAAGTGTTGGTTTGTCTTTTGGGGTCCTTAAATTTGTCTCTGAAATTTGGTTATGATGGGCTATAAGAAAGAGAGTTTGGAACAGTAAACTTACTCCCCAACCAGCTTGTATAACGTTGACGGTCTCTAAAGGGCCGTTTAAAATCCAGAGATTGGCGGTGGTAAGTTGATCAAGTGAAACACTTGGGTACCACAAGTTCGCGATTGTTTTTGCTCCAGAATTGTGCTCAGTGTATTGAACAGCAGCAAATTGTATTATATATTGGTCTTCAGAGTTTAGTCATTGGATATTGTCAAAACTTAAACTCAAAATCTTAGAACTGAGATATTATTATCAGGATTACGTTGTCAGAAGTTTCAATGGAAATTGAATAGTTTTGAGAGTTCATTTAACAAAAAAAAAGCAAGGGTGATTTACTGATTTCGATTGGCAGGAGGTAAGAAGGTTGGAGGCTTCGTGTTTGAAACGGCAGCGTCTTGGACGTTATAGGTGGGGAGGTAATCCTACAATTGCAATATTTATTTATAGAAACACCAACTTTGAAGTCACTGGTATTTGGCCAATATGAAAACCATAATCTTTGAGGAACAAAATAACAACCATTAAATAAAGAAAACTAGTTTTGTCATCCAATACAATATTATATATAGAGTAGGTGTAATCGGCATGATTCATCATAATTTATTTTGGTCAATGAACATTTTCCGAAGTACCATTTGTTGCTTGCATCAACTTCATTCTAAAACATTTTCGAATAGAAGCAAAAAAGTTAACCATTAATAAAATACACATGTCAGCAAATCTTGATTTTAATACTTAAATTATTTATACTTTTAAGATTCAAAAACTTAATTTTTATATTTCATTGCATACAATTATCAAAGTATTTTACTTTAGCTTTATATATACGTATCAGTTTTTAAGTCTTTTTTGTAAATTAAAAAAAAAACTCATAATTAATGCACCAATCTTAACAATCTAAACACAAATTCAAGATTCAAACTTTATATCTTTCTAAAGTCTCGACCGATTGTTTTTTGAATTTGACTTGCAAGACGGGATTGGCTACTCAAGTACATTGAGGCATCAAAAAATGGGATTTTGTGATGGTGAAAAGCCTAAAAACAACCTTGTGGGTAGCTTGGCTGCCGTTGGAAAAGAAAAATACAAGGCCTACGTTTTGAGACCACTGCTGCTGACACTTCCCTAAAAGATTCCGATGACTGTGCCCATATAAAATCCCAGTATATTCCCCCCCACAAAAAAAAAAAAAAAGAAGCTATGATTTTTCCACATGAATTTGAATCAAGGGAAACCTGAAATTTCAAGTAAAAGTTTTAAATTTCGGGGGTTAGCCTTTTTTTCACGTTCAAGGCCAAGCCTGAAGATTAAGGTGGTCATGGTCATGGCCATAGCCAAGGGCCAAGGCCAAGCCTTGCCAGCTGCAGTCTGTTATTCAAAAATATTCCGTACGGTACCCTCTCGTCGGGCATCTTCTTAGTATTTAACGTTTCCCACTGTGCTAATTGAGCCCATTGTTGCATAATCATGGGCTTGATGCCTTCTTCATTAAGCTACTATATTATCCTACCAAGAATAGCTGAGAATGAAAGAGGTTTGAATGAATCAATTGCTGGAACCAAGTTCTAATCATTGCCATTAATGGGATCCAGAAATATGAGATGCGTTTATCAGAACAGCATACCTAGAGGAATCAATCTCTCGTAGGAAAATAGCAAATGGGTTCGAGATTTTCTGGGGGAAGCTAAGACTTTCGGAACATGTTGCTACAAACAATCACCATAGCCATCCAACATATATAATAGTGCGATGGCAGACTCGTGTCATATCAGGTGCAAAACATTAAAGATCGTCATCTTGATGTTTCTTTGATTGTTTTCCATCTCATTCTTTTATTTAAGAACATAGATGGAAGTTAGTTTCGTTAATCAGAATACGTTGTGCAATTTGAAAGAACCTCGCCGAGTGCCAAACTTAAAGAATAAAAATCATTGTTGGTGGGGGGGGGGGTGGTGGGGAGCATGGTGGAAGAGTAAATTCCTAGCCTTTGCAAACTGCAAAGGGGACTGCGAACTGCAAAGGGCTTTACTTGTAGGGTGTTTTGAGATCTTTCCGATCTAAATTAATAGGGTCCCACTGACTGACACTTTCCCGTGACAAAGTTTAAGAATGCTTTAACGGATTCAATGACGAAACAAAGCCCAAATTTGTTGAGAATATTTATTAGAGATGATGATATTAAATATAATATGTTTATATAATATAGATATGATAAAAAAATATAAATATATAAATATTTTAAATTTTATGAAATAAAAATTATTAATATATTAAAATTTATATTAAATATATAATACTTTAAATATTATTATAATTTAATAAAATATATAAATATGATATGAATTATTTCCTTTAAACTTGGTTTCATGCTAAAACCTAGAAACCCAAACTTTTAGACCTGGAGTGTAAACTAGATCAGCAAATCAAACCCAGAGCTTTAAAATTGAAACCAAAGCCAATCATTTGTCATATGGCAGGGGGAACATTTGCCCTGTTTTGTCTAAAATTTGCATCAATATGCGATTGTGTTTAGGATATTGATTAAATGTATCAGAAAACGTAAGAATCCTTCATTAAAGAGATGTAAGGAACTGAACTGAATACAGCCTCTGGAGTCCAGGTAATATCTGTTGACTTGGGAAGTTCATTACTCGTTTGCTAAATTGCT
>JAQSVH010000013.1:12293818-12308456 GCA_029448705.1 Adansonia digitata
TTGGACAATGCATTTCCAATCCTTTTTCATGCTGACGTGGCAAGAATTTAGTAATTGATTTTTTTGTTTGAAACTAAATACTGGCCACATCAATGTGAAAAAGGATTAGAACTTATTGTGTAATACATCCCGCGCTCTTAAAATGTGCAAAATTTTACTTAAATTTTAGAACTTGCACCATATGATATGATTGTCTTGGCTTTTTCAATCAAGCACTGCATAACTTGTAGACCTTTCTAATGTATTTGTTGCGGAAACATTGCAGATTTTGGCTCCCCTTCCCATCGGGTTTGCAGTGTTCTTGGTTCATTTAGCCACCATTCCCATTACCGGAACTGGTATTAACCCGGCCAGGAGTCTTGGAGCTGCCATTATATATAACAAAGGCCACGCATGGGATGACCATGTTAGTATATATATATCTTTTCCCACATTCACTATTCATTCTTTTTGTTGACATTGTAAGAGATTGATATTTAAAATTTGTCTTTTGCTTGCAGTGGGTCTTCTGGGTTGGACCCTTCATTGGAGCTGCTCTTGCCGCAATTTACCACCAGATAATCATCAGGGCTATTCCTTTTAAGACCAGAGCTTGAAAAATGATTATTATTATTATTATTATTAATCTTCTTCATCTCGGATCTTGCCATAGTTCTTCTTCCACTTGGTTCTTTTTTTAATGGTGTCCCACTTGTTTGTTTGTCTCTCAACTGTATTCTTCAATCTTATCTTAATATCAGTGTTAATTAATGTTTGTATAAATTATCCTAGAGTTATGCTGTATTCGGGTTATTGAACTTATCAATGAAGGATTCTTTTTTTTTTTCGTTTTAAATGTTCTCTGCAATCCTACTAATATGATAAAACAAAGTATTTTCTTGGTTTATTCTGGTTGAAATTGTTCCTCCGGTGAATTGCATTTTCGGGCTTTGCTGTCCTTGCCTGATCTTGGCTGTCAAAGGCAGTTAACTTTACATGTAATGTCCACATTCTGCATTTCCTGGTACTTTTCTGTTCTTACTTGATCAACATTACGACCATGTTATTTTCGAGAAAATTGTATTTAGTTGTTAGCATTTCTTCATCCACCATCAATCATTGACGCGGTCTAATACTGTTTCAGTGGCCACTGAACATGGCTTAGCTGCTTATATTGCAGACGTTGGCTGCGGAGAGTTAAGAGTTGCCACCGAATGCATGTGTGGGATGATTACTCCACGAGCTAAAAGCTGTAAATGCGGAAGATTTTATAGGTCAGCAAACGCATAGGCCGACGGCCTAAACAAAGCTCCAGTGCTCAAAATAAAGATGGCGAAAATGGATGGTCTATGGGTTTATAGTTTGGCTTTGACCAATCCCGAGTTTCAGGGGCCAGCTGAACCGGTTGGCTGGAGTTGCCTATTCCTCTTTTCTATAACTTAATCCATCAAATTCAAATTGCATCTCTAGATTATGTGGAAGACTATTGTTTAAACAAATGAAAGAGGGGAGAGAGGCAAAACGCATTTAATTTTAACTTAAAATTCAATTTAATATATTCATACAATTATTTAAAAAAAATAATATTCAGCACATATAAAATTAGAATTTTTGTATTGATAATCTCTTTTTTTCATTCTTAAACTGAAGTCTCCGTTCCAAAAAAAAACATTTATCTTCTTCTCCTTTACTTCAATTTTAAGTCTAATTCAAGAACGTGTGAAAGAAGTAACAACTTGGGTCAGGCACCTTCTTGTTGATTGACCGAAGTTAGAATCCTTTCCCTAATCCAAAGAACTAAACAAACTTCCCATTATTTCAATGGAGACTATCAATCTTTTGTCTATTGAATTTGAACCCAATTTTTTCTAATATATTTTAAATCTAAAATTTTAAAGTTAAAAATTATTGAAACCTTTTAACCATTAAATATTGCTTTTGAAAGTAAAATTAATCCTTAATCTAAAAGTGGACACAAAGCCTTTGGTAATTGGCATTATTATTATTAGTCAACTGATAATGTGGTAGTCAATCAATCAATAAGATATTAACGTGTGGTAAAATGTCACATCATCATTTACGATATTAGCATAAATTTTTTTTATTTTTTTATTTTTTATTTTTTGAATTTTTAATAATGACATGGTAATGATGACATTGCGTTTTGTCATATGTTAATGTGTCATTAGTTATTGACTACCGCATCAGTGGCTGACAAAGGTAATAGTGTCAACAGAATGAAACTTTAGTTGCCAATTTGACAATAAAAATTCTTTAAGTACTGAACTGATAATCAGAGTATATTATAGATATCCATTTTATATTTAACCCTAATAAAATCTTTGATATCTATCTATATACAATATTTTACAGAATGCTTAAGGGTTTCTTTTTGGTGTTACCGTGTGGCAACACCATTTTTTCTTTTTTTAAGATTTTTTATGTCTTTTTTATGACATAAATTTGTATCCTATTTGTGTTACTTTTATAATAATTAAGCTCAAAGTTTTACATATCTATATAAATTTTTACACGTTAATAATTTATTTTAAGCAAATTCTAAAATGTTATTATATTCATGTTGCGTTCATATTTTTTATGCTTTGTTATATTTTAATTATTTTTCTTATATTGCGTTCATATCGTATAATTATATTGCATTCAAAATTGTCAAGTCATGGACACTATTTAATAATCTCCAATTTTTGTGTCGCGTGTCATAGTTATTTTTCATGTTATAATCATATGCTAAATATTATACATTATATATAAAGTTTAAAACGTTAATTATTCATTTTATATAAATTTTGATATATTTGCTTATTCATGCCAGTATTCTATTTTTTATGTTATGTTTTATAATCATATTATATTCAAAATTGTCAAGTTTGATTAACTATATCTTAACAACTTTCAATTTTATGACATATCTCATTATGTGTTCGTACTAATTTTATTTCAAAATCATATTCAATATATTATATAAATTTTAACATGTTAAAAATTTATTTTATCTAAATTTTTATAAGAATGTCTATTTGTATTGTATTATAAATTATATTTATATTATCATATATTAAGATATGAAAATTTAAATATTTTTTAAAAATTTATTTATAAAAAAATTTACTCTTATAACAGTATAATATACAAAAAAAATAGTATAATAAATAATAAATAATTTTTATTACATTATTATATTTTTTAAAATACTAAAATATCCTTAACGAAAACCGAGATTAACATGTTACTGTTTTTATTAAGATAGCTCAAAAAAATTATCAACATTAGTTAATTCAAGTGATTCGATACTTGTACTCCTTAATCAAAATCTTGAGTTTGAATATTTTGAATTAAGAGAGCTTTACTCGCATAAGGAGCTAACCTAACTTAAATCGGATTAATCTAGATCTAAGATTCGGATATCGGGGTTTTGACAATATATATATATATATATATATGTAAATCAACGTAAATTAAAACAATTTTAATTTATATATATATATAAGCTAGTTTATTTATTCAATGCTATCCTGCTATCTGGCAGTTCTGACAAATTAATAATAGTGTACCCATCCGAGTGTAAGACATGTCAGGATTTCGTTTGATTATTCTTTTTCGAAGGAGAAATTATTGTCAAAGGCAAGGCAAAAACTTATGAAATTGCCGATGACTCTATGAAGGTTTATTTGGAGTAAAAGCCTTCTTCATTTGGTGTAGTTTTTATTTTTCTTTTGGGATTAAGATTTTGGCATAAGTTTTGATATTTTGGCAAAAGCTGCTGGTCTGCTTCTCAGGTGAATCTGTTGTTTTTTGGGTAGTGAAAGTCTTAACTATAAAACTGATCTGCAAAAGAAAGCATGTGGATCTTTGGGTGGAAAGGACCATCTGGGTTCTCTTCTTCTTCTACGGCAGAGGAAGTTACTCAAGGGATTGATGGCACTGGTCTCACTGCCATCGTTACAGGTTTTTTTGTTACTTAGACTCCTGTTTTGATCTGGGTTCTTGTTTGATGGTTGGATAGTTTTGGGGATCATTTTGCTAGAAATTAAAATTTATATATGTAGAAAGAAAAAGAAATGAACTTTGTTTCTGATGAATTTGATCCCCTGTTGTAGGCTTGCCATATTATTGAACTTGGTGATGATCTATTTGCAGAGAAATCGTGTATGAATTTTCTTGGTTGCAATTTCTAGGTTTTGGGATATATAAGTTAAATTTACAATATTTTATCAGATCTTTCTGGCGTATGAGAGTTTTAGTCTTTGTTATTCAAAACAAAGACACTTTCCTGAAAGAAGAATGAGGAAGCAAAAGAAAGGAAACTTCTTGCTTGAAAAAAAAGACGGTTATATATTTGTGCTTTTATGTTTTTTTCCTCTTAGTTACATATCCCAAGTACTTATATTCGGTTCATTTCAGGAGCATCAAGCGGTATTGGTGTAGAGACAACGCGTGTTCTTGCATTGCGTGGTGTCCATGTGGTTATGGCAGTGAGGAATGTGGAAGCGGGTAGGGAAGTTAAAGAAGCAATACTTAAGGAAGTACATGGTGCTAAGATTGATGTGATGGAATTAGATCTGAGCTCGATGGCATCAGTAAGGAAATTTGCATTAGAATATCAGTCCTCAAGCCTTCCCTTAAATCTCCTAATGTATGAACTATAAACTTTGCAAGTTAAACTATTTATGGCCTCTTCTAATTTCTGCACGCATTACATCATTCGTGAATTAACTAATGTTCTTTTGCGCATATTAGTATTGCTGCTGTTATTGCATTTTTTTTCTTTTGATTTTGTCAATTGCTATTTGCTTGTGCTTGTGCATTTGAATGTTATTTAAAATTCGACGGGAAGACTAATATTTTCTTTCTTTGCTTAAAAGCAACAATGCAGGGGTTATGGCAACTCCTTTCATGCTATCACATGACAACATAGAACTGCAGTTTGCGACCAACCATTTAGGTTAATATATTTCATATAACTTTATCTACAAATAGTATGCTGATGATGAGTAAATTGATATGATATATTTGGATTGCAAAATGGCTGTGATGTCTACCTGAATATCAAATCTAATGAGATATAGTAACTATTTTGCAGGTCATTTTCTTCTAACAAACCTTTTGCTGGAGACTATGAAAAGTACTGCACGTGAAAGCAACAGAGAAGGGAGGATTGTTAATTTATCTTCAGAAGGTCACCGCTTTGCATATAGCGAGGGAATTCGTTTTGATGAAATCAATGATGAATCAGGGTAAACTGATAATAGGATTCACCAGTTTGCTCCCTTTTGGGTTGCAAAATCATGGATTAATAGCTGCTTAACTGCTTGATCATTTCTTTCTCATTTTTCTTGCCGACTTACAGGTACTACTCTTGGTTTGCTTATGGACAATCAAAGCTTGCTAACATATTGCATGCTAAGGAGCTTGCAAGGCGCCTAAAGGTACACAATATGTGCAATTTCTCTTTGTTGTGCAACCTTTGCAATCCAATGCATTCCACAATTCTTGAACCTAATAATAACATGCAGGTTATAGCATGTCGACACTGAGAAATGGTATCTAATTTGATTTTCTTTATTAATAAATTGTTCTGCCAAATTCTTTATGTTGAAAAGTAATCGGTTTATTGGTTAATCACTAGTGCTTTTAGAAGCTTTTACTTTGTTAGAACTCTGTATGCGTCTGGAATTGCATTTGTTGCTGCTATACAGCTCAGTTAGAGTTTATCATATCATTTTTAGCCATAATGTTTTCTTTTTCTTGATATAAACAGGAAGATGGAATGGAGATTACAGCAAATTCACTTCATCCTGGATCAATTATTTCGACCAATCTCATGCGCCACCATGGTTTTATTAACAGTAATCTTTCAAATCATTTAAGATTTAATTGATTTTTGACTTTTGAAGATAGTCTCAGGATAGTGGAAGTTAGAAACAAATTAGATTACTTTTCTACACTTCAATATGGCAAACTCTCCTATATTTAGTTTGATGTGATGCGTTGGACCTATAGAAAGCACCTTACACGTATTAATATTATCGTATTTATGATAAGATAATTTTGTAGCTTAATCTCACGTAATGCCAAACTTAACGGGAATGTATAATTTAGTAAGGTCAAGGTTAGTGGAACAGCTCTAATGGTTTTACTTGATATTCCTGATTAAAATCTAGTGAAAGGTAGTTTAACTGTATTCACCAACCCAACTGAATCCAACTGTCAAACTGCTTGAAGCCAACTTGTATCAACTTTGGCTTTAGATTAATTATCCAATATATCATCTTGATGCAGGCATCGGCCAGATGGTTGGCAAATATTTCCTCAAAAATATTCCCCAGGTAGTGTTCTTTTATGAATTGTGATAAGATTTTCATTATGATAGAATGACTCCCTGCCACACTGCTGAACTGCATATTGGTTTCTTTTGATAGGGTGCTGCAACTACGTGCTACGTGGCATTACATCCGCAAGTTAAAAGTGTTACTGGAGAATATTTCTTGGACAGCAACATAGGCAAACCGAGCTCGAAGGCTAAAGATGAAGACTTGGCAAAAAAGCTGTGGGACTTCAGCTTGAACTTGACCAATCCCAAGTAGTTGGTTGAGAAAGCCCTTTGGGAGAAGACTAGTTGCAAGATATGCATATTCTCACTTAATCTATGAAATCCAATATGACCAGACTTTGGGTATAAGATGTTCACTCTTCAGTGCTTGTACTCTAAACTAAAACTGCAAAAAGCCGCAATATTTTAATATCATTCAATGAAGAGACTTGCTGGAGTTTCAACTAGTCCTTTTTCTGGATTGGCTGCATGAATCTGAAAACCAGTTGATCATAGTCGATCCTGGTTTGATCTCATATGGTACACAGTGTGGTTTTTTAGTCATTTTTTTGTAGTACTTCGTTGGATGTAGAAAATTTTGCATCAGCAAGAAATACAAAAGCTGTGGTAGCAACCTGCCAACCTCGCATCTTTATCATCAATTGGCCATGTCAAGCATGAGTCAACTGCTAATAACCTTGGAGAAATTGGACCTAAAACAAATAACGAAGAAATCTACCGCAAGACTAGCAATTCTTAAACATGGTTCATTTCCCAATGTTGGAAAGTAGATAAAAGTCAAATTAGAGTTTTAACAATTGTGATATTACACACATCAATATCAACAGCCAATGATCAAGTTTTTGGCTGAGCTGTTACAGCTGGTGGAAAAAAAAGAAATTACCAGTCTCAGCTAATTTCACAAGTCACCTTGATAAAGCCCAGATTTGGTTTTGGTTACCCACCTTCTGTACAAAACTTGTGTATTCACCAACCACTGTCCTTCAACCTGTAAAAATTTTAGAGGGAGGGAAAAATTTTGCAAAAGAATAGCTCTTTCTAACTATGTCTTTTCTTAAGTGTAATAAAATGTACAGTTCTCTTTACACCAGCAGATGCTTTCATTGTCAGGAACTGCTTTAAGTCTATATATCTCCAGAGATGAGAGCATGGTCTTGAACTTATTTGCCTTCACTTTGAACAGTCTAACTCACAAATGACACACATTGCCTACTATGATGGTGAAATATGTGCCAGTGTTGTGAAAGAGTCTTTTAGACATCGTTGATGATTTTACGAGTGCAGATAATTTCCAGCCTCCAAGAACCTCCTACATGTCGATTGTTGCTTATTGTAAGCCAATAAAGGGCCACTTCAACATCATCTCTCCTTTTTGCCGTTGAAACTTCAGAAAAGAAGCATATAAAATGCGAGGAAATTGTAACCTGTGCCCCTAATTTTGAGGAAAGATTTCTAAACTTCAACACCATTGCATCAGAAAGCATCTAAAATGCCTGGAAGCACTCCCCTGACAGATTTCTGGAGCAAACTAGATTCCTCCATTACGACCAAGCTTTGATGAACCTTGATTAAGGTCCAGTGATGGTTTCAACTTTACTTGGTCCCTCAAGAGTTGCTGAGACACATGATCAGCCTGGACTGGCCGTCCATCATAGAGTTCCCTATGATCCCCGTGCCCAGGCCATCCATACTGTTTTCCCAAAGCAGCAGTATTTGATGAAATCATTTCTTGAGAAACATTAGAAGCTTGAGAAATCCCGAGAAACAGGTCAGGCTTTGGTTCTTGATAAGGGTTGCTAGCATTTCCATAGAAACTATTTTGGGACCTTGGGATCATTCCAATACCTTCATGCACATATGCCATTGGCTGTTTTTGGTGAAGAAATGGAATGGCACCACTACCACCAGTAAGAGGAGTGGATGAACCAGATGCGGTATGAGGGCTAGATATCGGAGAGGGGGACATCCTTCCACTCAAATGTTGCGGTGACCTTGGATGTAGCAGAGGACTGCCAGTGGGAGAAACTGGGCACGATAAGTTCCTAGGTGAATAAGCATCACTGCAATACAGCAGAAAAAATTATATAATAAAAAATCATGATAAGACCAGAGCAGATATTGTTTACATGTCTAAATCTTGGCTACAGTCACTTTTTTTTTTCCTTATCAGCTCTCTAAATGCACTCATAAAACAGATAAAATTCAATACACCAGGAATCCATGGCGATAAATGTATTACGACCAAAAGTATTTGGCAGAAAAAAGACCTCAGTTACGATTGAACAATCTATAATTCATTCATGAAATCATCGTACAGCATCCGATGACAACAAGCATTACAATGATAAAAAATATCCAGAGTCAGGTTAAAAGAAAGTGCTCTAAATATTGACCAGATGCCAACAAATCTATGACTACTATCATGTAATGTTATGTCACCCTGGAGGGAGTGACAACTGGACAAGCGGTTTCCTATGATAACTTCCCTTAGAGGCCAACAACATTATTGTCCTCATTGTTCAAGCAGAATAAGAAAATTTATAGCACATGTCAGCAATTTTACAAGTTCTTTTAAAATTTGAGCTATTTTATGCTGAAAGCCACCAAAGGCCCTCTATCTACTCAAGTTTGTATATAGCATAACCACTCATACACACATTAACAACCATCAGGGCACATTTAAGCATGCATATCTAGGCTGCATATATAAGAACCATTGGTTGTTTACATGAGCGTGAACATGTGCATCCGTATTAGAGAGAGAGAGAGAGAGAGAGAGACCTGGATCCTGTTCCCGTTTTTAAACCTCTACATGGAAGGCTAGCCGCCCCTTCCGAATCTATGCATGAAAAATTTCTAGCATTTCCAATTCCCTAATGAGATATTCAAAAGCAGAATGCAGCAGTCAGCCATGACAGCAAAATCTGAACAGGCACTCTGACGATCAACAAAATCAAATCATTAGACAGATCAAATAAACAAAACTCATAATGATGTTTATACCAGTTTTCTCATTGCATTGCTAACTGCAGGTGATTGGTCTGATGCATCAGCAGTAAAAATGGGTCTTTCTGGTTGTGCCACATTTTTTACAAAAGGGTGCTCTAAAAGCCAAGCTGCCGTAGGGCGATGTGATGGGTTTCTTTGCAAACACTGCCTTACAAAGTCCTTTCCCTCATCTGAAAGAGTATCAGGAATTGTTGGAAGTTCTTTACTGTTGCCAATCTTGAACATAGCAGCAACCTTTGGAGTAGTACAAGTCGAAAGTGCAATAAAAGGTTAAGAAATTTTCATGTTGGCATGCAGCATCATCCATTAGAAAGGAATGTGAAGTACAAGGATGTGCACACAGAAGAGAAAAGCTGTGCATATATTTTTCACAATATCTGGCAAAATCAAAATTTTATGCCTCTGCATAAAAATTTACTAACCCCTTCATACTGGCTCCAAGGTGGTTTCGTGGTAGCCATCTCCAAAACTGTGCACCCAAGGCTCCATATATCAACGGCAAGGTTACATCCACTTGAGTTCTTTATAACCTGAATGGAAAATAGAATAAACAATATTAACAGAAAGAATCATAGAAATGAAGACCTTGGCATCTAACTATAAAAGCATGCAGACCTCAGGTGCCATCCAATAGGGGCTTCCCTTGAATGACAGCGGACAAGAGGACCCTGTAATCTGCAAATTATTTAAGATAACCTATATTATTATATAGAAACATGCAATATGTGCATAAAATATTCCTACTCCTAAGCAGTAAATTACATGGATTACTTTTTCTTATAGGATAGTGGGATTTACAAAAGAAAATACAACTTGGGAATTTAAAGTACTTATCTTACAATAATATCATATGCCAGGATCTACTCAGATAAACAAAGCAACATAAGCCTGACTTATTTTGGTTTTGTAGGTAATAATTATGAAATTATAGATAAGTGCTCTTACGTGCTTTGCCATCCCAAAATCAGCCAATTTCACACGTCCACTGGGGTCGACCAGTATGTTTGCTCCTTTGATGTCTCTGAAAATTTTGCAAAATATAGCAAATTATAGTCCAGTGTGATTGACACAATGAGAGCTGTGTTATTCGCAACGTGAAAGCCCAAGTATAAACCAGAAAATAAACTCACCTATGAACAGTATTTTTTGCATGCAAGTAAGCCAACCCACACAAAATTTGTTGAGTATAATTTCGAATGGCACTATCACCAAACTCACCATACTCTTGAAGAAGTTTATATATGGAGCCACCAGAAACGTACTCCAAGTATATGTAAAGTTTATCATCTACCTGTCCATGAAATAAAAGGTAAACAGCAGGATTAAAATAAAGCATCAGCTTATCCTGTTGATATATTTATATTTAATGTGAAAAGAACTTCGAATGATGACAGAAAAATTACGTGAATGACACCTTTACAAGGTCTTGAAATCAAAAGAACAAAAAACTCACAGTTTCATATCCATAATACTGAACTATATTTGGATGTCGTAAGCGACTAAGCAGCGTAATTTCCTGTCAAAACACTATCCATGAGTATAAAGATCACCTAAAATTATTAACACCAAAATAAAAATGAAAACATAAATGAACATCAGGGTAAAATGTTTCTGTTCTTAAAGCCACCAAATTTCTTTTAATAATAATAATAAAAAAAGAAAAAGACGTACTTGTCCCAACTGCTGTGCACATTCCTTTGATTTGGCATCATCTGAATACAAGGTTACTTCCTTCATTGCACACATCTCCCCACTTTCACTAATGCAAGAGTGGATAAAAAAAGATGTAAAGGAGAGAGAAAACAATCAAGCACAGAAACGGTAAGGAAAATTGCAAGAGGAAAAAAAAAGGACCACGTGAGAAAACAAAGAAATCAACAACCTTGAACCAGGGGTGCTCACATTCAAATTTGACGATAAAGTTAATGAAGATTAGTCCAAACTCAGACACATTATAATTAGAAAAATATCTGGGTTTAATGTGACATATAGGCTTATAAAGATAAAGCTGGGCTATGAAAACAAATAATGACACAGCTGCAGCAATCGAAGTAAGCACAAAAATATTAATATGAAACAGATAAAGATTAGAGCATAACTTTTTGACATACCTATTAAAACCAAGATAGACATGTCCAAATGTACCCCTCCCCAACAATCGTCCTTTCTTCCAGCGAAAGCATGGGTTTGTTGGGTTTTCTGCCCTACCAGGACTTCGGGGTAATGATGGAGATGTTGCTGCTGAGTACGCAGGAGAAAAAGGGCAAGTATTAGATATTGTTATTGGGGGAAGAGGCAACCTGTGGCTTTGCTGTTTCCCATCATCAGGTCGGCTTGTAAGTGACTCAGTGGCAGCCCCTGCAGCTCGTGGATGCAAAGGGGTGACAGCACCACTGTGTATTCTAGAGCTGGGACCAGGGCTCGTCATTCTGGGACTAGGTATTGGAGAACACTCAGGGCTACACCGGCTTTGTGGCCAAAACAACTGTCCTGACATATCTCCACCAACAGAATTATGTCCAGAATTATGGCCTGAGCCTGGACTAGAGCAGTGCCCAGATCCCATGAAAACTATGTCAGAGAAAGGCTTTCCTGTACATGCACCAGAGTTCCAAACTTGCTCAGGACCAAATGCTCTCATTGGACTTCTAGAAGGACTCGACATTGAGCTGTCTGGGGCACTAGACAAAGCACCACGTTCAGGAACCTGTAAATTCTGCACATGATTGTTCAGTAATCCTCGCTTAGGTGATGTGGATAGGTACTGATTATTAAAAGATATATTAGCTGGCTTCAATATCTCTTTCGAGTCCTTCTGATTGACATCAAGCAACTGATCCTTGTGCTTTATGCTACATTAAAGATTAAAAACGATAATCGATCAGGGATGACATATAAGACGTGAAAGGGGGGCATTTCAAAACCACTATAAGTTTAAATGATATCATTTTAATTAAAACTCACCCGGATGGACTGTTTGCAGCAGTTCTCTGTCCATTTTCATAATCAGAAGTCAAGGGGCTAAGCAGACGAGAATCAGATGGGTCATCACTATCAATAGAGCTATCGCTAGAAATAGAATTAACAGCAATATCTCCCTCAACATCTACACGATCCAGTTTGTTTGAGAATTGTCCAGGTCTTGGCAAGGGTAAAAAGATTGACGGCTTTGAACTTCTGTCAAATCCTGGTCTTATTGATGCATTAATTCCAGAATTAGCACATAATACATTAGCATGATTCACCCCGGGAAGAGGAAGTGGTTGGGCATGAGGCCTTTCTGCAAAACTTTGACAGCGTGATACTTGCGTGGAGGGTGATGGTGATCGTGACGGGACTCGAGACAGAGAGCCCCTTTCTGAAACAACAGCACCACTACGGCTTCTTCGAGAACCCCCTGATTTGCTAGCGGATTTTTCATCAGATGTGATCTTAAGCTTACGATTTATAGCATCAATGAAACTCTCTTTGCTTGCTTTCTTTTTGTCTTCTTTGGATGAAGACTTTCCCCACCATTGAAGCATATTTACGCAATAGAGGGCAAATTCAGAATATGAGATCTCGCCTTCTTAATTACAGTTGGCACTTACTTCAACACCAGTGATCATACTTGCTGCTAACATGCTGGTTAAACTTGAATCAAGTCCAAAGACTTTTTCCTCGACATTATGACATTACAAGCAAAAAGAATGGACATAACCTCGGCATGCCAATTAAAGCATGTTGCATTCTCTAAAGATACATTAGCCAAAAAGAACCTCCATTAAAGCTTCATCATGAGCCTCTAGCAAAGGATGTACCAAAAGAACAAACATAAATAAGAATCATACAAAGTATAAACGTCGGAAGATAATGATAACATGCAAGCAGAAAGGACCTGACTAAGCATACAGACAGCATAAGTTCAGAATCCAGTCATACCGCAAAAATCTTGATAGGATGTTAAAAAAATTTCGGCATTAACTTCCTCTTCCAAAGCAGCCAAATAAGATGCATTAATTTCAAATTTACATTCAAAAGGTCATAACTTTGAATTTATTTCTTAACTAATCATTGGTCCACATCCAGAAGACGCATCCTAGCTAGACCATTTTAGTCCAAAACAACTTATAAAACTCTAATTAATGAATAGAGGATTCCAGCTCAATTTTACAGCTAAAAATTAGAGCAAGTATTGAACTATTTGCGCAAACAAAAGGGGGGACCTTGTCACTCAATTTATTACCACCAAAACAGATCCAAGAATTGGGTACCCATTTTTGCACATGAAGTGAGATATAAACTCAATCTGAAAAACCCAAAACATAGTTTTTTTTAACCTGGATCTACAAATTCAACTAATTTATATATCCCAATAAAGAAAAAAATGAATTTACAACAATTAACGAAAACTAAGAACTCAAAATCAGCAAGTTACATAAGAAGACAACAAAAAATCAAAATCCCATCTCTAAATTCATCACTACCTAAAAACTCATAAGTTAAAGCAATTAAAAAAAAAGTGGTCCAAAATGAAAAAAGAAACGCTCAAATTATACTCTAAAAGAAAAGTAACCCACACTTCACTAGCTCCAAACTCGAACAGAATAACCAAATCAAATGCTGAAAACCTTTAGAAATCATCAAATTAATCCAAAAGTTTTAAGCTCAAAACATCCAAAAAAAAAAAACTAAAAAATAAAAGCAAAAAAAGGAGGAGAAATAACCCAAAACTCAAACCATTACTTACAGTGAAGTGTAAGTAGAACCCCATCTAAAAGACGTGTCAGTTTCCAGAGAGACGGCAACGAGAAAGCTCAAAAGGCTCTAAAATGAATGAAAGAGAAAGAGAGAGAGAGAGAGAGAGAAGGGGAAAAAAAAAAGCAACTCAGAGAGAGAAAGAGAGAGATTTTAATTTTAATTTTTTTTAATTTTTTTGAATGAGCGAAATAATAGAGTGTTGTCTTTGTTCGTTTAAATAAGAACCGCAAAATAAATTATTTAAAAAAAAAAGTAGGAAATCCTCCAGTGAAAAAGCTGATGTTAGATTTCATGTTTTGATGTATGATCAGGACCGTCAGATTAAACCTTGATGACCCCACTTTCATATTCCCTGCCAAGCTCGGAATACAGAAGCGGAGTTTTTGTTTTGTGATTATCATGCTAACCGATGCATTGGATTGGCTACCCCCCTCCACCCCTTTTTTTCTCAATTTTTTTAACGGCAACTTACTTAAAAAATATATATTCCCATTATCATTTATCCCATATGCTTTACGCAATTGCCTGTCTTTTATTATTATTATTATTATTATTATT
>JAQSVH010000013.1:12322120-12333785 GCA_029448705.1 Adansonia digitata
AATGAACTTTGAAAGCAACTAACACTACTTTTAGACTGAAGCTGCAAAATAAGTAAGCAGTCAGAAAAAAAAAATACTTGAAAAAATCCATCCTGCCAAAATTAGCATTTCATAATCACCCTTCAAGCTGCCAGTAACAGTATACTATGAAGCTATGTGCATACATGATTCTAAATGCACTTTGAACTATGCAATATATACAATCTCATATAAGCCACCCACACAAATACTAATTCAAAATGCACTTTGAACTTGAATATCATGCAATGTAATCAGCTATGATGAATTAAGACTTTCAAAGGCAAACAACTCAAACATATGTAAGCATAGAAAGAGATAATCATAAAGGAGAAACGGGGAGTCTGATAATCACAGGTGCAGAAGATATCAAACCCAAAAGATAGATTCTTGCCAAACACGAACTTTTGCAAGGAAAAAAGAATCAACGGAGCCATTCAAACTCAACAATAACCCCTATATTCCATAAACTAAACCGTTTCACTACGACATAAAAACAATCAAAACAACACTGTAATCTCAGAAGAGTTTCTCTGATTAGACTAAAGATACCTAGATGTCTAAAAGCCTAAATCAGAAACAGCCCACAAAAAGAAAAACCGAGCACTGAGATAGAGTCTTAGCAGGACAGAGGATTCTTTTAAAAAAAATCAATAAAAATGTAAATAAATAATAAAATAAGGCTGGTTGCTGGGAAATATATACTAAAAAGATTAAAATTAAATTAAAACATAAAGGAAATGGATTGAGGTGATCTTACCTTGGATTATCAGATGAAGACGAAAACAGAGGATTTCTGGAAACGAAGAAAATGTTGGACAGAACCAGACAAAAACAAGATATTTTCTTTTTCAAAACAAAATTCCAATATATATATATATATATAGTACAGATAACAATTGAATTAAATTTTACGTGTAATTCCGTTGTTGGATAATATTACATCGTAAGAGGATGTGTCGTTGTTGATGAGAAGATAAAAGAGGCTGTCCTTTTCCTTGATAACCAATGGAACCTTTTTTTAACGGGCCTGTAATTGGAACTTCTGATAGGATTTTAGGTCTTAGATTTGTTGGGCTCGGTTAAGTAGCCCGGCCCACATTCAGTTTCGTTAAAATTAAAATAATTATAGTTCAAATGAGGGATAAATAATTCCAATTATAAATAAATGCATAAATTTTATTTATAATAATTAGTTCCATAATGGATGAACTAAATTCACTATCGGAATTTATTTATTTTATTATTTATAAAAGCATTTTAATTTTAATTATAAAGAAAACCGATTCACTATAAACTACACATTATTAATATTATCATGATTTTATTTTTATTAAAAGGTGTGATTAAATTTATCTTGTCATAATTTGATGATAAATATCAATTATAAATATACCCCATATGAATACATGTATATCTACGATAGATGTTATATTTTTATACATTTAAATGGTTACATTTTATATTAACATTTAAATACTTATTCAACACAATTCTCGTTAGTACTTTTTTTCTTGTTCTTTTTGATGGGCGATTACTGGTTTTTTACTTTACTTCTTCCTTCTAGTATTTTTGTACTGATTACCGTTTTTGTCAGAAAAGTGAGATCTACCAAAGATCTAGTAATAATAGTTAGAAAGAAACTCTATATGTACATGTGTCAAGGTAGAGAGAGATCGAAAGAGAGAGAGGCTTTGTAATTGCAGCGTCCCACTTTGCGGAAGAATGTAGGGTCGAAGTTTCTTGCCCTCCACCGCCGAATAAGAAGTGCCAATCTCATCAAAAGCTCACGGAAAAGGTTATGTCGAAGTCTTATTCTCAAAACTGCAAAATTATTCATTAAAAGGAAAAAAAAATCAGATTGACCAAAGTAAATCAATAATTTATAGAGCCAATCAAATGTGCCCTGGTTTTTCCACCGTCATAAAAAAAGAAAAAAAAATGTTAGAGCAGGCGCGGGGCGAGGCGTAACCTTTCCATGGGCGAGCAGTCCGCCTGGCTTTAGCAAACTCGACTTGACGAATTCAAGCTTAAGCTTGTTTTTTTATATTTTAAATCAGTTAAAAATAATATTTTTATTTAAATTTAATTATAAAACATATTAATATTAATATAAAAAATAATTTTTTTATAAAGTAAACGTTAATTAAGTTTTATGTTTAAGTAGGATAAAATTAAATTTAAATTTAAATTTAAAATTTAAAATTTTTCGAATCACAACTCGACTCAATAATTGAACACCTCTAGCTGGGGGGGGGGATTTGAGCTCCACCGGCAATGCCAGTCCAGCCATCACAAAGTTGAATTCCGAATAGCTCCCCTTCAAGTAACAACGTAGTATTATACAGTCAGATCAGCTTTTGAAACGCATGGACAATTTTCTCAATCCATCTCCGATACTCATGTCTATCATGAAAAATATTTTTCGTCAAAAATCATTTAAAATATACGAAAAAAATTTTAAAATTTTAAAAAATATTTATGTCGGATACATATTATATTCGGTACTCACCTTTAATTCCAAGCAACGTAGCAATTTTTTCAGCCAAGGGATGCGTTTTCGGTTTTCCTGCATGGATGAGCACTCACAGTCAGATGTCTAAAGTTTAATTGATGCAAGAACAAGAGAGGCAGGAACATAAGCAACCTGCATTTTAGTCTCAACATTGGATGAGTAATCCAATTCTTAAACAACAATGGGTTAATTTACACAACATCCATGGAAAATAGAGACAGAAAGGGGGCAGCAATTTTTTCCATATGCCCTTCCCCCCCGCCCCCAGTTGTGTGAAAGTTCAAATTTTCCTGGAGCTGTATATCATGTACAGCACAGAATTTTCTAGCGAGTAGGCATATTATGTGCCTAAGCATCAGGTTTTCCGGCAACGTCCTCATTGTCCGAGGCAGCATATTCATCTTCACTCAGCTCTTCATCGCTGGACTTCTCTTCTCCCGCTGCTCCAACATCTTCCGACTTGGCATATTTCTCACAATATTCTGGGAGGGGAAGGGTGGAGGAAGTCATGAGCATTGCAGTGATTGCATCCTTAAAACGACATTGAAAGGAGGACAAGCAATAGACGTTAATGCAGAAGTAAAATTGCAGATCACACTTTGAAAGAACAAAATTGCAATGCCAGCAAACCTTTTTTGCATCTTGTCAAGGAGGAGAAAAGCCGTTCGACACAGCTTATTACGAGTGAGCTGATTGACCTCATTAGAAAAAATCTTAAAGAAGAACTGAGAAACTTTGAACTTTTTTTTTAACGTCAAAAACTTACAATTCATCAACATTTGGGTGGAAGATCTTGTGTACACAGCCAATTGATGGAGATTTATAAGGACAAGCATCTGGGAGCCCCAACTTTATCCTCCACACACCACCATGATAAGGACCTATGACATTACATAATCAGATAATATTCGAGGGGAAAAAAAAAACAGAAATAATCGTCCTTATTTGGCTCTAGTCTAAAAAAATACCCAAAAGCAAAATCCATCAACAACCTTATTCTCATTCAGACAGTTCAATTAACTAAACAAATAAAAATTAGATCATTTGGCCGAAAAAATATAGATGTATAGATATATATATATATATATATTGATCTTCAAATATCAAAATCATCAAAAAGAAAACCAAATAACAATTACCCGACGGTCAACATAAAAAAAAAAAAAAAGAAAGAGCTCTTGACAACAATGAGAAAAACCCAGAAAGATAAGATTAAAAGAAAATTAAACTTTGAGCAGGAATAAAGAGATGGATCAAATGAATGAAAGAAGAAATGGGTAAAGAACGATTTTTTTTTTTTTTTACTATCTTTTGGTCCATTGAATTCAACATAAAATTCTTGCATCCCGTCATTGATCTTCTCCACGTTGTAGTCACTCATCATCCTAGTAATAATCAATCGAAGAAACAATAAAAAAAAATCAAATTAACAAAAACAAATACAACTATAAATAGCTTATCCAAAAAACATAATAGACATATATATAGAAAACACGATAAATATTTGGGAGGAAAAAACAAAAGTATTCACAGTTTCATCAGGTCCATCACTGGGCGTTTGCTTGGAGAAGACATTTTTTTTTTCCCTTTTGGGAAGATTGCGGTTCGGACATGAAAGAGTAAATCCAGAAGTATTTAAATGTATAGTCACCGCCGTAATTCTAGTTTCAGCTGCAGTAACTTTCTATATTTATTGCTTAATAAAGGAGGTAAATTTTGCTTAGATTTTTTAAACCTCATTGTTATCGATTTTAATTATTCAAAGGGTATGTTAATGTTAGGGTCTTAGTGATACTTTGTTGTTTTATCCTGTCCTTTTTATGTACTTTGATTGATCCAATAGCTAAATATAGTAAGGTGATTCACTTTTAATGTATATGCTTAATTAAGGGAAAAAAATTATAAATGAGAAGATTTTACTTTGTGGCAAATTAAAAATAGAATCGAAGCTATATTTGTTTATGTTAATTATTAGTTGTTATTACAATGAATAGGAAATAAACAACTAAGGTCAGCTTAACATCGAATACAGGTGGTATTATTTAACAAAATCCTGGTGTTTTAACTATAATTGTTTGTTGGGACAATGCTAAATTTAGACGTGGACGCAAATTAGAAGTGCTCGTTGGATTGTTATTTATTTATTTTTTTTCAAAATTTTTATCTAGATTTGATGTATAAATCTATTTTATTATTTAACGATATAAAATATATAAAATATTATTTTATATTAATATTTATATACTTTTATGATCAATTTAAATTTAAAAAAAATTATTGAATCAACAGTCACTCGAGCTACACTGACTAGAATCACTAAACATCATGTCCAATACCAATCAAACTATCGAGTCAAATGAATTACCTCGTCCTTTAAACAGGCAAAAAATTTAATAAAACAATTCAATCCAGACCAACAGATCGAATCAAGAATCATTACCAAGTCTAGTCAAACTCCAAGTCAAATTTCTTGTTACTTGAGGAATTGATGGAAAAAACATTATTCATTGGTTTGGATTACCAAGATTCCTCATTGCAACAGAAACAAGCCCTCCACAAGAATAATGTTCAGTAAAAGCACATAAGCTTAGCTCGGTATAATTAGTAAATAAAGATCCAAAATATGTATGGGTGAAACTGAAATGTGCTAGAAGTTGCATAAGACTCCTCTCTGGATCTGATCTTAGACATTAATCTACAAAAGCAAATTTAAAGCACTACATAGGAAGAAAATTCCTGGGGGTGGGGGGGGGGGGGAGAATCTGTTTATGATGTTTTTCAACCAAAACTGCGGGCAAATTAATCATGACATAGCAGCAATGGAGGGAGAAAATAACTCACTCACGGCAACCTTTGAAATACAAATGAAACAATTCATTAGAGCAAGTGCCATGTAAATTGTGCACGTTTAAAGAGAAATATGGAGGTTAAGAACTTAAAATCCGAGAATCGGAAGCTGCATCTTCATCTCCCACTTCCATCTTTCCTCTGACCGAAGTTGGTACTTGGAACGATTTAGCAGTATTCACAGGTGAAGCAACAAAGTATAAAGCTTTCCTGATACAGTTGGTACACATTTGCAGACCAATGTCGATGAACCAAGCCAGGTTTGAATTTCGACCCTGAGTAACTGGGTGGCGCTGTACGTAAGTAGTGAGATTCAACTATTGGTTCAAAGAGAATTTCGGTTCCAGATTTTAATCAACATGATAGATCATCACCAGTAATTCATCCTACTCCCAATCAATGCACTGATTATTTTGATAACATGTCAGCATATTTGAGCCAGGAACCTTTAGGGCGTCACTCCCAAAACTGTCACTTATACACCCAAACTCTGACTCATCATCATCACTATCAATGCTTTTAGGAGTCACACGGTTCTGATAACTTCTACACCGGATAAGAAATACATTGAAGTAATAGCTTACCAACTCTTGCCTAGTCTTCCTGGGAAAAAACTTGAATGCATTTGGCCAGAATGCATTTAATGATGGTGGTTCTAATTGTACCATATACTTGAATCTCTTTTCATCTTCAGCCATCCACCGAAGTGAGACTTCCTCCCCCATCCCATCAAATTTCCAGCGATAGAACACCGAGCCCAGTTCAAGCTTTAATTTCATCCTCTTCTCAGCAATATGAAGCCTAATACATTCAACAGAGCCTGGAATCCGACAGCCACATGAATCTGTCCTTCCCCTACCAATTGGATCTGTTACAGCTAAGGAATTATGTTCACCTTTTAAGGGCCATTCCAAGGTGCCTAGCCATTTGGAATCAGTATCAGGAACCATACCAGTCCATTCAGGGACATCAGCTTGAAAGTGGGGACCTACAGACACTTGTCTTCGGAAAGAATCATCCTCTGCAGTCACACTCGTATGCAAGGATAATAAGTCGTTAGTTACAAAGGACTGCTCCTCAGCGCCACAGTCAGACTGAGTATTGTCAAGACCCGTCAAGTTGTACTCTAAGGCTGAAGCAGAACTACAACAAGAGCACGAACAAGATTTCAGCATAGGATGTCTCTCACTGCATCTTAAACTCTCTGTAGACTGGTGACCGAGAAAATCATCCTCGACCACGGATGGATGCATCTTTTGATTATTCTGCAAATAAAACAACAATATGCATTCAAAATTGACAACTAACTTAATTTCACTGGCATACAGTATAGAGTGAGTCAAATTCACATTACAAACTTCTTCCTCGATAACTTAAGTTTTTATTTGAGAATGCATTAACTTTGTATATAGATTCTGGTCTCAAAAACACCTATCTGCAGCACTGATTACTGTTCCAAACAACCAGGTAAGTTTTATACAGCAAAATTTTAAGATAACTTTAAAAAACTTGCGGACATGAAATTTCGAAATCTAAACTTGCAGACATGAAATTTCGAAATCTTTTAACTACATAGAGAAATGTTTTGTATTATTTTATTCCACAAGTTTATTTAACTGACGATAACCATTTTACCTGCAAGAGAGACTGTTCGGTGACTGAATGATCATCACTTTTCAGCCTTAAAGCTTCGCGCACCCTGATGGCTTGTATCCAGAATTCATTGCCCCCATGGTCTTTCCACTTAGATGGCTCCAATATTGCCCCGACTGAAGGATCTTCAGGACATTTTGCAACATGGATTACCCAATTCAGCATTCCCGACAAAGATTCTCTTTTTCTCTTACGAGTACCAAATTCTTTCCTAGGAACAGCTGGATCCAGCTCCACGAGATCATTTCTACGTACTTTTTTGTCATAATCACCGAACATTTTCTCGACGCCATTGTGAAATCTGCATCTACTGTTGGCATCTGAAATTTTCAATCCATTCTTGGTATCCATACCATTGAATTTGTCATGTTTTATATATTCCAACAGAGCCACTCTGTTTACCACCATTTTTGGATGAACCCCATTGGCAAACAAACCCCTGAACTCCTCCTCTTGCTCCAATGACAAGAACCCAAAATTTCCAGCATCTTCACCCTCCCTAGTTCTATCTCCGAAATTCTTCCTCAACCATGTTTCCAGCTCAAGCAAATACTTGGCATAAATCAATTTAACCGAAGCCGAAACCTCAAGATCCAACCCTAATTCTTTCACCACAAAAGCCCACAGCCCTTTTTTTGACACAAACTCGAATCCTCCAATCTCCCTAACTACAAGGAAAAGCTTGAACAAATCTGGTGATTGCCCATCATTTCCTAGCATTGCTGGCATAGGCCTAACGAAACCCTTACCAACAACCTCTTTTAGATAACCAGAAAGAACTAGATCAAACAGGCATCTCCCTCTATCCTTACCATCATCAAACTCTTCAACACTCTCCTTTGTTACATGACCAACATCTAGGTGACAACCATTACTTTGACACTTATTCGCAATTCCTACACGATCTAAAGCAGACCCATTTGTTAAAATTGACCAGCCTGCCATGAAAGTTGGACTTTTTTTTCCTTTCCTTTCAATCTTACAATCAAAAATTTTTTTTATGGCTGGTAAAAGATTTAATACAAATAAAAACGAAGAACTAAAAAATAAAAATAAAAAAAATGAAATATCAAGCGGGCATAAGTAAAAAAAAAAAAAAATCCTTTGCCCCTTCGTCTCCAAAGTTATTACCTTTGGTTGGTGGGTATTTGTATTTGGTCTTTGCTTTTTAGAAGCCGCCCAATTCAATCTACAGAGTTGCAGAGAGAGAGAGAGAGAGAGAGAGAGAGATGGGAAAAAAATAAAAAATAAAAGAAGACAAAACCAAGGAGAGTGCAAACAACCGTTACTGAGCTTTGGGACTTTTGAAAATAATTATTGGGTGACAGAAAGAAAATCTGAAAATGGAAAATTTTTTAAAACTATTTAGGAGGAAACAAAACAAAAAGAAAGAAAGAGGCGGGCAATTAAAGATTATCAAAAAATAATAATAATAAGTGCTAATTATGAATTCAAGAACAAAGATGAAGATTCGTAATCGACTTTAAAGGAAACCGACCCAACCATCCAATCATAAAAAAAGACACAATCTTTTTATTTCCTGCTTTGGGTTTGAAAAAGGTTTCATTTTTTTCCCCTTATTAGATGTGGATTTTCTCGGGTAAATTTTGACGAGAAAATCAGGTGATTCGACAGAATGAATAAACTATGGGCAAAAAAAAAAAAAATGAAAAAGAGGGAAAGATACAAACTTTATTACTACTTAAAAAATTTGCAATTTCATATTGCTAACTATTTCGAGACATTTTCCGGGACACTAGTTGCAACTTAAAATATAAATTTCATTTATTTTATTCTATGATAAAAATGGTTATTTATAAAATTAAAACGAAATAGATTCATCAAATTTGTTGAATTACATAAAAGATTAAATAATTTATTTAAACAGCATTTTAATATTTCATTTGCAGGAATATTTTGATCATCCAACAACTATTCTTTAAATGTTGTATATAGAATTATTGTTTTAATTATTTTTATATATTAGGCTGAAATTCTCCATCAATTATAAATTACAATAGGTCAAATGGATTTTCTTTTTTTTTATTAAGTAATTTTTAATCAATTATAAATTATCTTTCTTTAAGAAAATAATTATATTTGTTGAAATCATTCTCTTATTTTTTTCCCCTTCCTCTGTTAAAATTCCGTTTTTTTTTTCCTATTTATTTTATTTAACATTACCAATCTTAAAAAGATAGAAAAGATTTATTAAGGGCTTTAAGAATATACGAATTTCTATTGCAAAAAAAAAAAAAACTAAACAAAATAAAACTAAAAAGTCAAATATTTAATAATAATACATTTAATTATCAAAGATGAATTATTTGGTTGGTTGGTTCTTAATCATTCTTCCGTTTTCTTAAGCCAAACATTTCATTGAAAATAAGTTATAAATGTGGGTTTGGTTTTCAACAAGTAAAATAATTTAAAAAAAAAAAAACCACTTATCATACACATGAACCGTGTTATATACAAAATGTCTTTGAATTTAATGAACTTTAACAAGTAAATAAAAAAATAAAATAAAACCATTTAACTCATTGGTTAGTTGCCAAGTGAGAGTGAAAAGGGAATTTTACTTCATCAAAAACCATGGGAAGTAGCTATCAAGTTTTTATAAAACCACAGGCTACTAAAAGATATCAGTGACTCACATTGGAAAAAAAAAAAAAAAAAAGGAACAAATGATCAAATTTTGATGTGAAAATCATTACTTTTATATACATGAATCATGTTATATTACAAAATGGCTATTCAATTTATCCTTTTAAAAATAAAGGGAAAATTCTCTATACAAATAAAATTCTTGTCAATCTAAGGGAGTTCACAAACTCAATACAAAAGCACATCCACCGCTAACAATTTCACATATAGATGAACTGGAGATAAGTGTAACTACTTGCCTTTTACAGAAGCTATCCAGTGAAAGGAGGGAAACATCGATTCGCAAGATCCAAGTCTGCAGCAGATTCATTGGAAAGAAATATATATGTGTGGGAAGAAAGAGTTAATGTGCAGCTTTGGGCAACTACGCAGGTTTTCCGAACAAAGAATGGCACTACAAACCAGCATGACATTATGGTATTCCCCCTTTAATGCAACTTCGAGCGCTTGCTCATTGGGGAAGCTAGAAACTAATGACATGCTGATGTAAACATTTAGGGTAATGCATAGGCCATTAAGTATTAACCTTTAAAATGATATCAAACATTTTTCTGTATTTCTTTCTCCTTTCTTGTCATCTATTCCTTTTCAAAAGTTTCAAGGGATGAAAGCACAAAGACACTATGCACACAAATTGGCAACTCTTTTATACAATGAAGAAAAAGAAATCCAAAACCAAACTATTGCCAAATCAGCAGCAGCCACTTAATATATGATGATAAATGAGGGGAAATGGTAAAAACTGATATTTTGATGTGCTCAGCAATTTGTAACCTTTGCAACAAACTTAATTTGAAGCAGATAAAGCTGAATCCACCACCAGGAAACTAGTCGGTGGGTATGTCGAACATCATTTCCTATATCATAAGAGAATAGGTTACATATAATAATTCCCATTGACTCATAAGAGATGAAAATAGTTTTGAGACAAACCTTATCGCACACAGGACATGTGTCGCTTCTTTCCATCCATTCAAGAATACATGCAAGGTGAAAATGGTGCTCACATTTTGTGATAATTTTTGGATTTTCTGCATCATACTCTGCAGGATGGAATGGAACAAAGGGTCTATCAATAACCATTCTACTTGAAAGTTGAAGCACAAATTAGCAGAAAAGATGCAAAATCTGTTTCGGTAGTGAGGCAGAGAAAAAGTTCATAAATTGCAAGGGGATGACACACCTTCCAAACAGGTTGGACAAACATCCTCCTCCTCCTCCTCCTCCTCCTTTGTAGACACAATTGGTTCAACTGGTTTTGAAAGTTCAACTTCTAGATCCTTTGCTGACTCATTTTCCATATCAGATTGTGCTTTGAAGTCCAATTCCTTTGTGTCCTCGGATTTTATACAAGTCTCCAGAGCGTTGACAGCAACTGTTTCTTGACTGGAATCAACATTTGTCGTTTGCACTGCTTCATCGCTTTTACTGTTATGAACTCCTTGGGCCACTGAAGGAGCTTGAGAAGGTCCTAAAACTGCATCATATGGCACTGGAGCAGGAGGAGGTCGATATGCATCAGGAACTGAAACCTCCAGATTTGTGTCAACCAGAAGCCCAGTGGAGAGGGCAGACCCAGCACCACTGTGAGAAGATAAAGGCACACGCTGATCTGAGGCTCTTGGGTACTGTTAAAAGAAAGAAGTTCAACTCAGTAAAGATAATTAAAATGCATTCAATACGATAAACGATTAGTTCAAAATAGTTACCTCTTACAAGTTCCCTATGATTAAGTATTTAAGACATCCATTTTTAATAAATAATAAAGTATGACATCACGTCAGCAGGAAATTTTAATATTCATTTCTTGGTTTCAAGTTGTTCTACAGTGTTTAACTCTGAACCATTTTAGCATTGAATGTAAGCAGGCCAAAATAATGACTTATGAGCAACTTAGTAATGGTGATCAGATCACGATTCATAAGCAATATTGGAGAATTAAAATTGAAAACAATTATAGCTGGT
>JAQSVH010000013.1:12347551-12404019 GCA_029448705.1 Adansonia digitata
AATTATAATGTAATTACTATTAAAATTTTATATTAAATATTTTTAATTATTTAAAAGATAAAATATGACTATAAATTTGTATCCAAATATATAATAATGATAAAATTAAACTCATTAAAAAGTTTAATGCTAAATATAGGTCACTCACTTCAATACATTTGTACCTTTTATCCCTTGTAATTAATTGAATTTGTCTTTCACTAAATCAACTTGTGTTAACCTTTTTAACCAATGTCCTTTTTCAGACGCCCCACCTAACATGATTTCCCTCTTTTAAAAAGGCAAATAGCAATCTTGAATTAAGGGTAATCAATGGACTTACCCCAGCTTCAATCAATATGCTTTAGAAATTAAAATCATGATTAACGAAGCAATAGATGAGAGAAAACAAAGCAAAATATAATATATTTCTTTAATTTATAAAATATATAAAATATGAATATGAAAAAATTTTAAAATAACAAAATAAAATTTTTATTTACTTATTATTATTATTTTAAAATATCATGAACTTAAATTAATATTAATATCAGATTTTTAATAAATTTATTAAAATATCATGATTTTTTTTTAACTATAATTTAATGGAAAGAAGAAGTTTAGTAAATTATTCTTTGTCAGAAAACACCTGAACTTTTATTACCTTTTTTAGCCTTTAAACCTAAAGTAGCATTGGCATGGCAGCGGCAAGATTGGTTGAAGGTCATTTTGGTCATTGTAACTAGAGAGTTGAATTTGAAGGGGGAAGAGTCGCGTGCGAAAATCGAGAGAAGGAGCGGCCCAGATTAGACCTCTGCAGACCGATGGACTCTGATCCGCTGAAAACTGGAAAGCAAATGAAATCAAAATTTTTCTTCTGCTATTTCAGCCATGTGGAAGACAAGAAAGAAAACTATTAGTTAAAATTAAAAAATATATATATTATTTTACTTAGATAAATTTTCACATTTTAATGTATAAAATATGATTTTAATTTTTAATTTATATTTAAAAATCAATTTTAAATTATATTTAAATAAAATTTTAAATTTAATGTGTGCTCAAATAAACTTTAAAATAAAATAAATTTTGTTTTAAATAAAATTTTACTGTAATAAAATAAAAATAAAAATTTTAAAAACTTAATTAAAATAAAATAATTAAATATTTTTTAGTATTTTAACTTTGATAGTGGAGTCAAGAAAGTAAACAGAAATATTGACGTAGACCATGGTATATATGATTTATTTATTTCATAATTTTATATTTTTAAAAATAATATTTAAAGTATTATATATTTAAATAAATTTTAATAAATTAATAATTTATATTATATATATTTTGTTTTATTTATATATAATTCGTTTTTAATATAATGCTTTAATCGTATATGAAACCTACCAAATCTACCTGGGTCCTGAATCATGGGACCATACACAACATGACAACACTTCCAACGAGCATTTATTAAATGCTTGAAGATCCTCCCTCCCAAGTTACTAAGCTAATTTCAAATATCCTTTCACTCTTCTTTATTCCTATCTTTTATTTGCAACTTTTTTTTATAATCTTAAATATATATATTATTGAAGAAAATATTTTTGAGAATTCTAGTAAGATATAAAATTAAAAAGTCAAAATATAAGAGAATTTGACTTCAAGACATGCTATAAATATAATTTTTTTGGACATATTTCGTCCCTATTTTATATGGTATGCAAGAAGAGTTTGTTAAAATCGCCATAAGATTTAATGAAGCGAATATTTGAAAACACTTTACATTAGTAAAATCAAACTACTAAACACTCCTTAATAAGTGGTAAAATCATTTTTCTTATATTTAATTTTCTGCAGTAAATTAAGTTCAAAAAATTTGCTTTAACTGAGAATAATAGTAAGGTAAGAGTAATGCTATATCATCTTATCATTTGTTTCTTAATCTGTTTCATCATCATTGTTCTGTTGAAAATTTTGATTTATATACATAGAGATTTGATCAAGAGTTGTGACTCTTCAATTGTGCTATTTAATCCAACTAACTTATCTTTTCATTAGTTTTCACCTTTCGATATTCAACAGGTGCAATAAGCAATCTTTTATAAGTGAAAGAATATTCCTCGAAAAGGTATCACAAAAGTTGAAATGCAACTAACCATTACACACAAACCTATCTTAATTCAAATTAGAGCATTTGAATCCTTGGCTCATTGGATTTTGATCATTTTTTGTAAACTTTAACAATATACATTCCAAAATCTAGTATTCGAATCCCTTCATAGGAGTAAACGAATTCTTTATGTAATTCGTAACATAAGCTTATTTTCATTCCAAAACTTATTAAATGTAATCCCATAATCTTCAAAACTTTTTCGATTGATCTTTAAATCAATTTTCTTCATTTGGAACTTAACCAAAGCTATCATATAACTTTAAATGTACTAATTTCTCATTAATTGATTGTTCAATCAATAATTAATTTTTTTTTTATTCCTTTCACTAATTTTGAAAATATTTCCAAAATATATATATATATACACACCCCTAAGTGCCATTTTTACTCTATAAGTTTTTTTTATTATAAACGTTGAAAAAAATTTTGGATATGTTCATGAACATGCCAAAGGGTTAAATTTGGAATTGGATAAGAGTTTTTATAATTTGATATTGCCTAAATAATATTTTTTATTTTTATTTAAATTTAATTTTAAATATTAATATAAAATATTTTTAATATTATTTTAAATAGTAAAATTGGCTTTTAGACTGAAAGGCCTTGAGCAAAAAAATATTTTGAATTACGATTCAATCGACGAGTAAATCTATTCATGAGTTAAAAAAGATATTTTGAAAGAAAAAAAGGAATTTTTTTCTGTCTATGTTATCAAAATTAAATGTTTTTTTAATCATATTTTATAAAATATAGTTAATAAATCATATATATATATATATATTGAGAAATAACATCAAAGCGAAGTGATTTGATTTCCATCGTAGTGGATACGATTGCTAAACTTAAAAAACATTCTCTTTAAAATTTTTCCCTCAGCAATCAAATGCCTCCAAGTAATTATCAAATTTTGTTTGATTTCTTAGAATTCAAATTCCATAGTTCAGCAATTCAAATTTATAAGAAAAATGAAAGAAATGAAAAACAAATAAAAGAAAAAAATACTCAAAAATTTATTATTTACCAATTTATTAAATGTTCTTTCATTTCTGAAGAAAAATATTTCCATAAAAAAAGTGTTTAAAAAAAATAAAGAATAAATAAGAATTTTTTTTTTCCAAATTATGGAGGAATTTTGGAGAAATCAAATTATCTTTTGAAAATTCCACCATTTTGAGGTGAAATTTGGGATTTTTTTTATGGTAAAAAATCAGCATTTATTGCGTTTCATTTTTTTCAAGACATCTTTTTTATTTCCTTCGATTGGAAATACAAAAATCATTATAAATTTTTTTTTTTTCATATTATTAGTATTATATAATTTTTACAAATCCGACAACAACCATAATGCATATATTTTACAATATTTTGTCTTTATCTCTAAGGATAATATATCGATGATACAATAAAATGCTTTCACAAGAGAAATAAATAGAGTAACATGTATCTTATAAAATATATTTAAAACATAAATAATGATACATGTGTCATTTCATTAACTTTCTTGTGGAGTTTTCTTTTTCCATTAGTCAATGTATGGAATAATTATTCTATCTATAATGTTATTATTTCTCAGTTATAACTACCTTTTTATCTCATTAAATTCCAATAACCAAAATATACTTTTATAAAATTTATTCAAATAATAGGCAGTTATGAATACCATTATTTTAAATTAACATATTTAAAATCTTTTTAAAATTTTAAAATTTCATTTTTAAACTAACATTAAGTTTGTCATTCAAGTCTTAATTCCTAAAAAACATAGCTTGAGCTTAAGAAATATAGACCGTATTAAGCCTAAAATGGTGAAGTTTCGAATTAAAATCAATCCTATGTCTCTTTCGTAGTTTCGTGCCATATTTAACATATTTTAAATTTTGCTAATTTATCACTCAAGTCATAGCTCCTAAAAGCATAGCTTGAGCTTAAGAAATATAGATTGTTTCAATCCTAAAATAGTGACGTTGTGAATTAAAAGTAATCTTATATATCTTTTATAGTTCATCTCGTATTTAAGATATTTTTAAAATTTAAAAATTTTATGTCCAAATAAACTCTAAGTTTATCATTCAAGTCCTAACTCCTAAAAGTATAGCTCGAGCTTAAGTAATATAAATTGTTTTCAACCTAAAATGATATTTTTTATAGTTTTGAGTCATATTTAAAATATTTTAAAAATTATATCCAAACATACGTTAAGTTTGCCACTCAAGTTCTAATTCCTAAAAGCATAGCTTAAGTATAAAAAATATAGACTATTTGAAGCCTAAAACAGTGACATTGTGAATTAAAAGCAAACCTATAGTTTTTGTAATTTTGTGTCATATTTAAGATATTTTTTAAATTTTATATCCAAATAAACAATATATTTGTCATTAAAGCCCTTACTCCTAAAATCATAACTTTAGCTTAAAAAATATAGATTGTTTCAAGCCTTAAAAGGTGACTTTATATATAAAAAACAATCTTATATATTTTGTGTAGTTTGTTATCATATTTAAGATATTTTTAAAATTTTAAAATTTAATGTCCAAACATATACTGAATTAATTAGTCAATCTTAATTTCTAAAAGTATAGCTCGAGATTAAGTAATATAGACTGTTTTCGCCTAAAATGTTGACATTATGAATTAACAACAATCATATATATCTTTTATAGTTCCGTTTCATATTTAAGATAATTAAAATTTTATGTCCAAACAGATGCTAAGTTTGTTCTTCAAGTTCTAATTACTAAAAACATAACTTGAATTTAAGAAATATAGATTGTTTAAAGCCTAAAACGGTGATGTTGTGAATTAAAAATAATCTTATATATTTTTTTATAATTTTGTATCATATATAAGATATTTTTTAAATTTTATATCAACATAAACATTAAATTTGTCACTAAACCCTAACTTCTTAAAGCATAGCTTGAGCTAAATATATATATATATATATGGTGACATTGTAAATTAAAACAATCTTATGTATTTCTTATAATTTCTTATCATATTTAAAATATTTCTAAAATTTTAAAATTTAGTATCGAAATTGGCACTGAGTTTATCAATCAAATCCAAACTTTTAAAAGACGGCAAAAAATCTTTTGACTCTTAAAGGTATAATTTGAGCTTAAAGAGTATAATTCTTTTTAAATCTAAAACGACGTCGTGAATTAAAAGCAATGTCACATAACTTTTGTAGTTCGGTGTCATATTCGACCTCACCCAAAGCAAGCGATCCACCCGAAAAGAGGTTTAAAGTTCTAGCTCCATTAGAATCCCAACTCGACTCTGCCACTCCAAGTACTTGTTCTCTCCAACAGTTACTTCCCCTTCTCCATTATAAAGGAATTAACCAAAACCTAAATTCTCAATTTTTATCTCAATCTTCACCTGACTGAAGCTCAGTTTAACTTCTTCTAGCCTTCGGAAACGCTGCTGTATCGATTCATCAGAGATGATTCTCAGAGTCCGCAGCCGTGACGGCCTCGAACGGGTCCAAGTCGGCGGTCCTCACGTATCAATCTCCCAATTGAAATCCATAATCGAATCCCAACTGCAAATTCCCATCCTTAACCAAACCCTTTCCACCGATCGGAATCTTCTTTTGGCTAAAACCCCCGCAGACGTCCTCAGCTTTGCCGACATGGCGGACCCTTCCGCTCCGCTCTCCGCTTTAAACCTCTCCCATGGCTCCATTATTTTTTTATATTATCAGGGCGAACGCACCGTCCGCGGCGGCCCCGCCGTCTCTCCCTCCGGATCGTTCGGTCGTAAGATGACCATTGATGACCTCATCGCTAAACAAACCCGGATCACCCGCCAGGAATCCCCTCATTGCGGCTCCGTTTCCTTTGACCGCGATTCCGCTAACGTTTTCCAACGGTACGTCAATGAAACGCTGGCGTTTGCTGTCAAACGCGGCGGGTTCATGTACGGCACTGTCTCCGAAGAAGGTAGAGTTGAAGTTGATTTCATTTACGAGCCACCTCAACAAGGATTGGAAGATGATTTGATCCTCTTAAGGGATCCCGAAGAAGAGAAATTGGTTGATTCCATTGCGGCGGGGTTAGGGAGGAAGAGAGTAGGGTTTATTTTTACCCAGACGATAATGCAAGACAAAAAAGACTATAATTTTTCGAACAAGGAGGTTCTGCAGGCGGCAGAGCTTCACGCCGAGAGTGGGCTTAAGGAGTGGGTGACCGTTGTAGTGAAGCTGGAAGCCAATGAAGATGGGGCAGCGGATGTACATTTTGAGGCATTTCAAATGAGTGATATGTGTGTCAAGTTATTTAAGGAAGGATGGTTTGTGACAGAGTTTGGTGAGAATGACGATCCTAAGCTTTCTAAGATGAAGAAAGATGTCGTCGTTGGTGTGAAGGATGTTAAGGAGGTTGATAATGATTTCTTTTTGGTTGTTGTGAAGATTTTCGATCATCAGGTGCGTAATTTTTGATTCATTATCGGATTTAATCAACTCATGTTGCGGAAATAGTTGTTTTTTTTTTTTTTTTTGTTTGGTTAATAATTGCAGTTGTTTTCAATTTATGATGTTGTTTTCGAACAAACCTATTGTTAACCTCCAAGGTGTGAGTGTTGCATTTGAAGTTTGCATAATTAATGATGCTAGTTTATACCATTGTTCACTATAATTTCAGCTGTTGAATTGCTTGCTCAATTTATCATGTCAATGATGCTTTCAATTGGTTTTTACCGAGAGGTGGCCACTGGTGCTAATGATTCAGCGTATCCAAAGAATGCTGGATGTAAATGAAGTTGTTTATTGTGTCTTTCTTTCTTTTCTTGAATTTCTTACCATATCCAGAATATAACTTTGGAGGACGTTTTTGTCAAACCAAGAAAGAAGCAAAGAGATGACGCCAAATAGGGCCCCTTAAAAGTATTATAGATTGTTTGCTGACCTATAGCGAAGGAAAATGATTGCAGGTCCTGCTGACCTTGATATTTAGGTTGGGTTACATGATAGAAGGAATGAAGAAACTATATATATGATTAATCAATTTTTATAGCCAGCAACATTCAAGTCAGGCCAAGGTTAGAAACTCAGGCGTCAGTCTAGGGTTAGTGGAAAAATGGAAGTCGCCTTTTGCTTTGGGAATGGGGTAGTATTTATATAAGTATAACAAGTGGGTCCAATACATCTAGTTTCTGTTGTGATATATGCTATAGATGGCCTCTTTAGTTATAGAGTCAATATCCAACGTATTCAAATCCTACTGGCATTGTATTTGTTAGACGAAGTCTTGCATGGTCTGATACCCATTGATTACTTGTTTCATGATAACTATATGGATTGCACGTCTCTTGGTGGTATTGCAAGGAGTCACTGCTAGATATAGCGTGAGAAACAACCATGACTTTAAGGTTTTTGAAATATGCAATCTTTGCACTACATGCTGTTAAGAAGCTTTGCCTGATAGACATAGTGACCGGTGTCACCCTGGCTTTAACCTCTCTGAGATGCCTCCACTCTAGTTTTGCCACTAAAGATCAGAAAGCTTGTCTCTTTTTAGCCAACTAACAACAACCCTTATATTTCATGTCTTGCTGCCCTACAATCAATATTAAGTTTTGAAGTGTACATCATTGTCTGATCTTCATTGTTGTTACTCCAATATATAAATGTCACATAAACATTAGATGCCTTGAACTATACCTGAAAACGAATGTATGGCCCTCCAAATTTAAGGAAACTCAACAATCACTTTTAAAAAGGTGAAAATACTCATGTTAGATATGTAACTATGTGCAGCACTCATGCTAGAGTCCAAGGCTCCACAAAACATCATCAAATGTCAATTTCTGTCACCTGCTTTTGCTTCCAATCTTCCATTGGATACAATTCACCTTCCTATGTTTATTTAAGAACTTAACTATTGAGACTTGGATGGTTGCTTTTTAATTGCAGGGACCCCTTTCCTCAGCTTTTCCCATCGAGAATCGGAACAACCTTGCAACAATGAGGACACTTAAGAACCATCTTGATAGGACAAAGGGTCTTCCATTCGTGAAGAGGATTTCGGATTTTCATTTGCTGCTGTTTCTGGCCAAGTCTCATGGCCTTGGTTCGGACGTTCCTGCACTCGCGGAGTGTGTTAACACACAGACAGCAGTATCAGAAGGTTATCAGCTCCTAATTGAGTCCATGGCGAACACATCTTGATTTTTACTTACATGCTTATATGTTTATATCGGATGTACTGTATATATATATATATATATATATATATATATATGATTATATCAAATTACTTTATGCCATTGTTTACCAGGCTCATTAAACAGTCTCAGCTGATTTCCAATTCCTCCCCACTCCCCCCCCCACTATTAATATAGTAACTTACCGGTACAGATGAATCTCATTATTTATACTATTCGGCATACTTATAATTCATTTATATTTGGCCCAAAAGAAGCTTTACTTATTTGTCGGGTCGCTTGCATTTATTAGCTATAGAAATAAAATCTTTGGTTGAATTTAGTGTTAATAATGTGATATCAATTCAATTAAAGATTAAAAAAAATTATAAATTAAATAATAATATTATAAGAACATTTAATCTAGTAATTTTTATATAATACTTTTTATGAAAATCTTTTAGTCATTTACCTATTATATTTTTCACACACAAAGTGGGTATGAGATAATTTAGTAATCATTATCCCACTGATATTCAATTAAAAGTTTTTAAGTATGTTAACATTAATAAATAAATTAAAAATCTTAAAAAAAAAAAAAGCGCAACATAAGAGACTTCCATTAGTTTTTGCTTTTGCATATTTTCAAATAAAAATAAAAAAAATAAAAAAACTGCTTAAAAAAATTATATTTAATGTATTGATAGTATATAAATTTATATATTATGAATAAATATTATATCATTTCATTAAAAAACTTTTAAAAATAAAATATAAATATATTTTTAATAAAATAATATAAATATTATCAACGCATCAAATATATATATATATATATATATGCATGGTTTTAACCAATTCGTTCCAGAACTAAGCGCAATCGAGCTGCTGATCTGAGGGAACTTGGGCCAATAAAATGGTGGGCTCGATAAAAAAAATGGAAAGAATTAATTGCCATGAAAAGCCACGTGGCTTAAGATTCACATAGTAACCCATTGGGCCCACTCGGCATTGTTGTTGCATTACCATTAACCCAACGGAAAAGAAAATTGGAAAATAAGGAAAAATCACTATGATAGTTCCACGTTGGCAATCCGTGGCTCCCTCACCTGAGCCAATCAAAACCAAGTGCCCCCTCTCGCAAGCCCGCTTCCCGCTCGCTTTATAAACTTCTTACGCCCCTTTTTTATTCATCTCATCGATTGCCGTAGACAGAAAAGCTCAAACTCAATTGATCCACCAGTATTCATCTGTCCCAATTCTCTCTTTGTTTTCTCTTCTTCACGATAATAATCTAGAGTTTTAATCGAAGATGAGCTCAACAGGATCAACAAAGGGAGGCAGAGGCAAGCCTAAATCCTCCAAAGCCGTTTCCAGATCTCATAAAGCCGGCCTCCAGTTCCCTGTTGGCCGTATCGCCCGCTTCCTCAAAGCTGGAAAATACGCCGATCGTGTCGGAGCCGGTGCCCCCGTCTATCTCTCCGCCGTCCTTGAATACCTCGCTGCTGAGGTACGTGGCCCTTAATACTTACCCTATTCTTTTAACATTCCCTTAGATCGTAATTTACCATAATAATGTCGGACTGAAACGAATATAATTATGAGGAAATTTAACCGTTTGGATAAAAACATTTTTCCTATGTTTGCAGGTTCTTGAACTTGCTGGAAATGCGGCTAGGGACAACAAGAAGAATCGTATTGTTCCGAGGCACATACAACTGGCAGTGAGGAACGACGAAGAGTTGAGTAAACTTTTGGGGACTGTTACGATTGCCAACGGCGGTGTTTTACCCAACATTCATCAGAATCTGTTGCCGAAGAAGATTGGTAAAGGAAAGGGTGATATTGGATCGGCTTCACAAGAATTTTAAACGTTTCTCCTTTGACTTTTTTTTTTTTTTGGTAGTGTGAGAGAGTCTGGTTTCTTATTATTTAAAATGTTAAAAAAGTATCGGGATTGTTCTCGATGGTTTGTTTCGTGAGTTGTTCCTACATAATTATAATTTTGGGTGGTTTTGCTTCTGCAAATCGAAATGCTACAATCTCTTTTATAGAATCAAATGAATGATATAAGAACAAGACTTTCATTCGATGAATGTTTGAGGATTAGTTCTTTGCGAGCTAGGGTTAACTTACCATTAGTCTTGAATGGATCTGGTTATTCAATTAATAAAATTTTATTAAGATTTCGGGGCCCAAATTTTAGGTGGGGATGTAGCTCAAATGGTAGAGCGCTCGCTTTGCATGCGAGAGGTACAGGGTTCGATCCCCTGCATCTCCAACTTATTTTTCGTTTTTGCTAATGGTGTAAATTTTCCGCAGAATACCACATGGAAATTCGATGCAGAGCCTGGAAGCATCCTTTATTCTCTGGTATCTGATAAAGATGGAGGAATTTTCCGCCATTTTTTCTCTAGGTTTTTGCTTTACGTTACTAGGAGTTTCCGTTCCTCTGAAACCTTGCTCTGTTTAGGTTTGTTTATGTTCATATTTTGTTTTGCAAGTATAGATAGATATCCAGTTCCTCAGCGAGCTGAGACTGAAGGGAATACTGAGTAATGCTTTGGCCAATGGGTTAGAACTTCGAAAGAGGAAGATTTCCCGTGATCGTTTGTCGTTGCTACCAACATTAGCTTTGTTTCTTGACTTATCAGATGTTTAACACAATAGCTGATGTCTTCTACTGATCAGTGTCCATTTACTTAATCTTTGTTTGTGTATGAGTGTACTCCAGATTTGTATAGGGCTTTAGTTTAGTTTCCTGGCGAAAAAAGAAGAAAAAGATAAATCAGCTTCATGGGTTTCGGCCTTCGATTAAACGTAACAGGGTGAGACTTCTTTCACTGGTAGTTAGGAAGAACTTAAAATCGGGGTCTGCACAAGACTAGATCTTTGTAATCGTATATGAACATTTCAATCCAAGGTTGTTCATGTGGCACTAGTATAATATACATTGTAGAATAAGTTCAAATTGAAAAGGAATGCTCTTTTTCTTTCTTGGCACCCCCGTAGCTGTTAATATGCCTTTTGGTCTGCTGATTAGAACTGCGAAAAGAAAATTGCAGCGAGTTGGTTCTGTGGATATAATGATTCTCATTATGTGGGAAACATAATCATCAAACTGAGTAATGCTCTAATGGTGTTTATTTGTCAATCTATTAATTTTTTTCACACTTTTAAAAGTTTTCCAGTGAATATTTATCATAACTAGTGGTTATGAGACATGTTGCTGGGCCATCTGGGCAATTAATTGGGATTACAGATCGGCCAAAGTGTTTTAGGTACCAGGAATACTGCTGAGGCTACAACAGGTTAGTTCCATATGTTATGGTTGGTAATCATTTTCATCAATTGCACTGGAAATATGTCTGGATTGTTCACCCTTTGAAGTTGTGAATAATTTCAGTCATCATTTGTATCAAGGGGAATTCTTTTGCTAATTCCCGACTCTCCTTTTGCATGTTAAGTTACTCTATTAGGCTGTCTTAAAATTATGTTATTTTTTGCTTGAAGCAATGCTTTGGGTTAAATTGGATATGAAGTTTTGATCCTCTCTGCCTTATATCATGCTCTAAAATTAGGGGATCCTTAACGGTTCTGAAAAGTTTGGTTAAATTGGATAATGAAGTTTTGATATCCTCCCTGCCTTATATGTTTCAAAACCCATTACAAATCACAAAAATTGGAGATTTGAAGCCGATTTTGGTTTAAGCCAAATGTTCGAATTCCTTGTATTTATGAGTTTATACATCTTAATGCTTTAATCGGCTATGTTTCGTACTCTCGATCTTCAGTTTTTTTGTGTTGCAATTAAACCCTCTTTATTTTGTCAAATTCTTTAAAGCACCCTTTGTTTTGAATCATCCTTTGGTTGCAAGTGCTGGCAATTGTAGTGACCCAATCATGGCAAGCTTCAGGAGGTTATCACTGCAGGCAATGTTGAGCTAACATCTGACACCATGTTGCAGACACCAACAAAGTTCATGCTAAATTTCCAAACCCATGTCCCTAATCAATATTGACATGTTTTGATTTCCTTATCATTTTGAAGTTCTGAAATTAGCTAGAATGACAAACTTGTAATGGGTAAGAATAATCAAGAGGTGATTTTTTGAAGGCAAAAATACAATGGCAAGTTTCTAACTGCAAACAAGATCAAGCTGGCATTTCACTCTATTTGCTTAAAATATTATTCGGGGAGGCAGCAAATTTATATGGAAAACATGTGTTCATACTGGGTTGGACTGAAAATGAATTTGTACTTGAATAACATACATATTAAGAATCGGAAACGACAAAGGTTTGGAATTTTTTGGCTGGGAGAAAGGAGAATTTGATGATTTTTCTAGAGGCAATTTGATATATCTGGTGTCACAGTGACGACAACATGAGCTGCACAATCTCGGTTGGGATTCGAACTGAGATGGATGGACCTAAGATCATCAATATTCTGACTAACATAACATAATAATACAGAAAGTACACGCTATTAAGCCGTAAATTTATGACATATTATATTATTGTTACATACTAAACTAGATTTGCTATTGATTTGACAAAGCTTAAAGACCGCCAAAATTTTCTTTCATTTTGTTCAGTGCAAAGGGAGCTAACGTGTCAAAGTGGATGAATGAAGAATTCATTTCCCGTCAATCTGGCTGAGTTCTGCATCAGATACTTCAGCAAGAAGAAGAGCTACGGCATTGAAGCATACACCCATTCTGGCAGCCAGGTTTCATTTCAAAACCGAGTAGGAAAGGAATAACTACAATTTGGGTCCGGTAGAACTCAGCTATTTTCCAAATCCATTATATATATAAATGAACAATCTATAAAATTCCAAACAAACAATGCCTTCGAGAATTGAATAAAAAAATGGAAAGTCTTCTTTGACAGAAAAGAAAAGAAAAGAAAAGTAGAAGCCAAGTGTGGGTTCATTAGTGATGGGTTTGACATTAATATTATTATTTTATTAAAACACAGCTATACAATACGCAAATCCCCATTCTATCACGGATCTCTCATTTTTTCCTTGGTTTCCTATAGTTTTCGTGGGGTCAGATATATACATAGGGACTTCACTCTCACAGCTCATCCAGCACCAAAATTTGTTCAAGTCCAGCATTCGGGCCGCAGGCCTTCACTTTTTTACAATCAAATTTAAAGTAGAGGAAGAGCGACAAAATAAAATTCATGAACCCTCAATTTGTATGAAAAGTTAAGAGTTAATTTAATGTTCTTAAAACACCCCCCCCCCCAAAAAAAAATCCAAAAAGTGGAAGAAAAAAGAGAAGAGTCCCGAGCAAAAGTCATGTGCCTACCACTGAGCTCCGATCACGGATTCTTCAGCATTTGGTTAATGTTATTATTATTGTAATGGATCCGAGTTGTTTGTAAGCGATTTGGTGGTTAGGGGTTTAGGATTTAGATTGGGGGATTGGGGTTGGGATGGGTTCGAGGCAGTGGCTACAGCCGGCTCCTATTTATCGGACTTTGGAGACTTTTTGGGACTCCGATGAGGATGCGCCTGGTCCCCGATGTGGTCATACTCTTACCGCCGTATCCGCCACCAAGACTCATGGTCCTAGACTTATTCTTTTCGGAGGTGCCACCGCCATCGAGGGTGGCGCTTCCTCTTCCGCTCCCGGAATCAGTTAACCTCTCTCTCTCTCTCTCTATCTGTGTTGAATATTAGATGTGATTTCTTTCAATGTATAGTAATTTTTCCATTCTAATTTTTTGGGTTTTAGGATTGGCGGGTGTTACAAATTCAGTTCATTCTTACGATGTACTTACTAGAAAGTGGAACAGGTGATTATTCATTTTTTTCCCTTATACTTTTTAGGTTTTTTTTTTTTAAATTTGAGTTGGAAATTTTAGCTGATTATTGGACTGTTTTAATTCAATTGTGCAGAATCAGACCAGCTGGCGAGCCGCCTTCTCCTAGGGCAGCTCATGCGGCAGCTGCTGTTGGCACCATGGTTGTGTTTCAGGTATATAAACTGCAGAATGATCACTAAAGATTGGTACCTTTATATCATTTTATGATCGTTTTTTTTTTAACTAGTTATTTGTTTCTGTTGGCTAGGGTGGAATAGGTCCAGCTGGACATTCTACTGATGATCTTTACGTGCTTGATCTGACCAACGATAAGTTTAAGTGGCATAGGTGAGTTTCAGTTGTGCGAGTTTTGGCAATCCCTTATTGCAGATTGTTGATGTTTCATTAAAACCTGATTTTTTTCCTATTTTGGTGGGTTTTCTTTGACTAGAGTGGTTGTGCAAGGGCAGGGTCCTGGACCTCGCTATGGCCATGTTATGGATTTGGTTGCCCAGAGATATCTTGTCACTGTAAGCGGCAATGATGGTATGAACATTTCATTTTTCTGGCTGTATCATATCTTGTGGTTATGGTTATTTTTGTAGAAGAAACCATAATGCATTGAACTTGAAATTTCTGGTATGAAGAAAAAGAAACAATGCCGTTTGTTATTCACCTTGTTGACCACGCTTCAATCTTCTATAGTTATAGGCAAAATCCTCACTCTCCTAAATCCTTTTGGAAATTAGTTTTCTTGGTGGAACATGGTTACTTAGATAAATTCAGTTGGGGCCGAAATGGTCCTCAGTGTAGTTGTTACCGTTCAGTAAATTGCCCTTTAATATCAAGAAGGGTTATATACAGTGCTTACCTTACTATGTGGTAACTGAGACTGAAGAATGGCCAATTTTGGGCATTTTCACGCTTGCCTGGTGATTTTCTCCTGATGTTGTTTGTTTGGTTGCATTGGAATCTGAGCAACAGTTCTTTTATTTTTAATAGGAAAAAGAGTTCTTTCTGATGCCTGGGCTTTGGATACTGGACAGAAACCATACGTATGGCAGAAGCTAAGTCCTGAAGGTGATAGGCCTTCTGCCAGAATGTGAGTTTGCTTATTGTTACTAACATACAAGCTATCAACGTGTATATTCCACAATCTGTGTTCTAATTATTCCCATTATTTAATCTGTCTTTACAGGTATGCAACTGCTAGTGCCCGCTCAGATGGCATGTTTTTGCTTTGTGGTGGAAGAGACTCTTCTGGGGCGGTATGATCTACTCTTGTGCAATATGTGCTTTAGGTCTATGTTACAATTGTTTGCTAAACTTCTCAGGAAAAAGGGAATGCTCTCTTACTTTTGGTGGGTTTGAGCTGTTTAAATCAAAGGTCATTCTGCATTAAGAACAGTCAACTAGTGTGTGCTAATGTTTAATATAACTCTTGATGTTTAAGTTTTGTTACTTTGAATAATATATCTCTGTAACTATTAGACTGAATAATACGATTTCGTCTCTAATGCACATTCTACACCAAGCTATAATAAGCACTTAACTGTCTATCTGGGAGTTGAGTCACTGTTTCGAGTTTATTGATTATATATGTACTTCTACAGCCTCTGGCAGATGCATATGGCCTACTGATGCATAGGAATGGTCAGTGGGAGTGGACTCTTGCACCTGGAGTGTCCCCTTCACCAAGATATCAGCATGCTGCGGTAAGTAGATGCCACAGCTATTGAATATAGTAGTTAAGACTATAAGACACAATTTTTATAGGCCTGTTCCACCTTTTTTTGGGGGGAAACAGTCAACCTGATATTTGCCTGCTACTAGGTTTTTGTTGGCGCACGATTGCATGTTACTGGAGGTGCGCTTAGAGGAGGACGTGCCATAGAAGGTGAAGCTGCTGTTGCTGGTAAGCTTCTGCTTGTCTTCTTTAAATAATTGTCTTAACCATGCTTGTTGTGCGTATCTCAAGTTTATTTTCAATTTTCTCCATTTTATAGTACTGGATACTGCTGCTGGCGTCTGGCTGGACAGGAATGGACTTGCGACTTCCTCACGGAACTCTAAGAGACATGCTGAATATGATCCTTCTTTGGAACTTATGCGTCGTTGTCGCCATGCATCTGCATCTGTTGGTGTTCGAATATATATTTATGGTGGTCTTAAAGGAGGTAAAGAGAGTAAAGTCTGTTTTGAAGTTAGTGTAAATGGACTTGTCGCTGTGAACTGGTTTTATTTTGACTAATAAAGGTAGAAGTAAAAGACCTATTAAGGTTTAAGTTTGGGGAAGGTAATGAGCAATGGTGTTGTAGTTGGCAAAAATACAATTCATACATATGGATTAGGACCGATATGCTTTTGTATTGAGAACTTCATTGTAGATTCATGTGACTTTTTTAACTCTCGGGCCAATGTAAATTCAGGCTTGTCTGCTTAAAAGATTTAGTTGTATCTGAAATTATGCAAACATTCTCTATAGCTATATGACATCTCTGTTTTTTTTCTAGTGAGTGATAATGTCCTGCCTTGCTGTTGATTTTATACATTGGAGTGACAGTTATAAATTTGAGTTATATATCTAATCTTATGTGTTTTTTCCCCTTTTGGGTATATGACTAATTACGTGATCACTTATTTTATTTTCTGCAGATATGCTGTTAGATGATTTCCTAGTTGCTGAAAATTCACCATTCCAGTCTGAGATAAATTCTCCTATATTAACCCCTGAGAGAGCCTCAAATTTGTCCAGTCCCAGATTTAATCAACCTAATTTAAGTTCATTTGGAACAACATCTTCAGATGATGGCCCAGAGTTTTCTTCCTCTGGGGGCATGAGGTCTGACATGAATCTCTCTTGCATTTACATGAGCACCCACACACACCCCATGGGATTATCGATTGATGATGAATCTTTATCTTATAGCATGGACAAAAATTCGATGGAGAAACTGAGGGAGGCTTCTGCTGCCGAAGCTGAGGCAGCAAATGCTGTCTGGCAAGCTGCACAGGCTGCATCTGCTGTTCATGCAGAGGAAACATCTGTATCTGATGACAATTCACCTGCTGCTCAAACAAATTCAGATGCTAGTGATAATGAGGCTGATGTTCGCCTTCATTATAGAGCTGTATGTATTTTGCAAGTCACATGTATGAATGGATTTCTAGTTATCTGGCCACAATATTCTCATGGTTTCTTTCCCACAGGTTGTGGTTGCTAAAGAGGCTGTAGGGAACCTAGGTGGGATGGTTAGACAGCTATCCTTAGATCAGTTTGAAAATGAGAGCAGAAGGATGATTCCCTCTAATAATGACCTATCCTATCCTACCAAAAAGTTTGCTAGACAGAAGTCTCCTCAAGGCTTGCATAAAAAGGCAAGCATTAACTGAATTTATTTGTTTTTTATTTAATAGTTTTAAAAGTAGTTTAATGTTAATATTTCTCTTGCAGGTTATTTCTACATTGCTTAGGCCACGAAACTGGAAGGCACCTGCTAATAGGAGGTTTTTCTTGGATTCTTATGAAGTGGGTGAGCTCTGTTATGCTGCTGAACAGATTTTTATGCAAGAACCCACAGTCCTTCAGTTGAAAGCTCCTGTAAAAGTCTTTGGTGATCTTCACGGACAGTTTGGTGATTTAATGCGGCTATTTGATGAATATGGGTTTCCTTCAACTGCAGGAGATATTACGTAAGATTGATAGTTATGCTGCTCATGAAAGTTAGATAACTCCCAATCATAGTTGAAAATTTAGGCCTATGACTATGACTATTACTGCCTACTCTGATCTGCTATTTTTCTCCAAAATTGCTTTATAAATTGTGTTTTATGTTTTAGGTACATCGATTATCTGTTTTTAGGAGACTACGTTGATCGAGGACAACACAGCTTGGAGACAATAACATTGCTTCTTGCTCTTAAGGCAAGCTTCTGGCTCAAAAGAGCTGTAGTTTGACTATGATAGTAACTTTTTGCTGTTTCTTGGTGGATTTAGTTCTCTTCTTTGTTATTGTTGTGCAGATTGAATATCCTGAAAATGTTCACTTGATTCGTGGAAACCATGAAGCTGCTGACATAAATGCACTCTTTGGTTTTCGTATTGAATGCATTGAAAGAATGGTCTGAATGAGTATTCTTATGTCATTTGATAACTTATTTTTTCCTATAGAAAATTTGCCTATTATTTGTCTATACGTAGGGGGAGAATGATGGCATATGGGCATGGACACGGTTCAATCAACTATTCAACTATCTTCCACTTGCTGCTCTTATTGAAAAGAAAATTATCTGTATGCATGGTGGAATAGGAAGATCTATAAATTCAGTTGAACAGATAGAGAAACTTGAGCGGCCAATAACAATGGATGCAGGATCCATCGTTTTAATGGACCTGTTATGGTATTCATTTTTTGAATCGATTGTTCCAATTGATATAAATATTTCTGCAGATTAATTTTGGCTTTCATTTGCCTATTCAGGTCTGATCCAACAGAAAATGATAGCATAGAAGGTTTGAGACCTAATGCCAGAGGTCCCGGTCTTGTCACTTTTGGGGTATGCATGTTATTGCTTTATGTGTAAACTAGTTTATTGGTTCTTATATTAAATGCATCAAGGAATACCTTCATATCATGCTGTTAATTTGAAAAAGGAAACCAGAAAGAAAGGAAGAATAGAGAAGAAAAAAGTATGCATTTTAATGGATCTATTATGACCTCTTATGTCATGCTAGGAATCTTTTAACTGAAAACTAACTCTATTCAAGGGATTCTTAGGAACTTTTCCATAACCTCCTTGTTCCAGTTGCGACAAAACCATTAATCCAGGATATCCTGATAATGGATCAAACTTGATAGTTCTAGGAATTGATAACGGTCGGTACTGTGGTGTAAATTTTTTAGCTTATTTGCTTTTATAGGCTGCTTGTCTGATTTGAATTTACTGGGGATGTAGTTTCCTATGCTGCCTTTTGAACATTATTTTATTACAGGTATTACATTGGAATTTTTCGGCAAGGGCTGCATGGGCCATTAATACTTAATGTTTCGAACTTTAGCATTCTTATTTTCGCATAAAGCATGTTATAGTTGCAAGCACTTCCTCTAATCGGGTGATTGAGCTCTTATTATACAGCACATTAACAAAAATAATTTATGTTTGCCATATGCAGCCTGATCGGGTGACAGACTTCTGTAAGAAAAACAAGTTACAGCTTATTCTAAGGGCTCATGAATGTGTAATGGATGGGTTTGAACGATTTGCTCAGGGTCAATTGATCACTCTTTTTTCTGCAACAAACTATTGTGGTAAGTGAACAACATTGAGTCGTGTTCTGTTGGTGGCATATTCTTTTGCTGCCTAATCTGGTATATGCATCCAGGTACTGCAAACAATGCCGGAGCTATATTAGTAGTTGGTAGAGGATTGGTTGTAGTCCCAAAGTTGATCCATCCGTTGCCACCTCCCGTTCAGTCCCCAGAGACATCACCAGAGCGGGTTGCTGATGACACATGGATGCAGGTAATGTTCATAAATTCCAAGATATAAAGCATACCTGCTCATTGCATGTACATCAATATTTATTATGTTTTTATTTCACCACAGGAGCTGAACATTCAAAGACCACCAACGCCAACTCGTGGTCGCCCTCAGCCTGACCTTGATCGCGGCTCACTTGCATATATATGAACAATGATCTCTGGAACCCGAGGACTTTGTAATATACAAAGCTATGATGCAGGAAACCCACGTTCAGTTCAAGGGTTGACTCGTGCGTAACTTGAATTTCAAGAAGTATATATCAAACCATTGTTGTATTTTGCGGATGCCAGTAGCACTTGTGCTGAAGGAAAAGCCTTTGTTTATTGTACACAGTTTAGAGCTCGTAGAAGATCCAACTTTAAACCAGTGAGTGTAATATACATACAGTTTTTTTATTAGTTCTTCAAGGGGTCAGTATAGCATTTTTGGCATTGAGCAATACAGATAATTTATAGTCAGGGTTGGGTGCAAGTTATTTATTTTTATCTTTTTTTTTTTATTTTTTTTTTCAGTTTGAGCATTGTAACATAAATGGTGATGCATCTAAGTCTTTGTATGAAGCAATATATATATATATATATATATTTGGATTCAACTTTATGCCACTGCCTGTGTGAAAACAATAACAATGTTGATTTTATTCAAAGTTGTCGTTCATTGATGAGCTTAACTAGCACGAAGTCTTTGAATTATCTCCCACGAATATTTGGAGTTACACGCTCCGAGTGTCAATAATAACAAAATGGTCAAGAACTAGACCCCTTGTATTTGAACACCACACAAAATTGATGGGAAAAAAAGTTTTAAGTACAATAAAAATACAAAAACGAAACAAATCTTATAAGTTGTTAAGATATGAAAATCATATATAGCTTGTATATGATATGGTACAATGCAACCTAAATATACTAGGATTGTCAGATCGAAACTAAACCAACATGAGTGTCTAGGGAATTGGGTGGAAAATACGTGAATGATGGGATATAACATTGTTGAAAATGCTTGTTGGAACCGTTTGGATCAGGAACCGTTCGTTTAATCTCGCTCATATTAGGTGCCTCCCCAGATTCCATGGTGAATTCTCCCACCTTCTCAACCTTCTCTCTCCTGCCTGCTCTCAACACCAAATTGTTCTCGTTGTAAAAGAAAACGCCACCTTCAATCTGCGCATTACTGGACCTGATCATAAGCCAGTCAACTAGACTTAATCATATGCTAGATTAAATTAAATTTAGATTGAATTTGAGTACGATATTAAATTAAATATATTTATTTAAATTTGATTAGGTTTAAAATATGAGTCTCAAATTTTATCCAAACTTATTTATATTTGTAAATGAAAAATTTAAGTCCGTTTAAACCCTCGCATATTATTTTTTATAATTTATTTTTTAAAAAAATATATTTTTTAAAATTTAATCTTTATTAATTTGATAATTTTTTTATTAAATTTATAAATATAAATAATTTAAATTAGAGTTTAAAATTTACATTATAATATTATATATATTATTTATACGATAAAACTTATCTAATACATAAAATATAAAATAAATATATAGAATGTAATATTAAAATGGGTTAAGTCAGGCCAAGCTCAAGCTTTAAAAGTCAGATTCAAGGCCTAGCTCATTTTTTTGCTTAAAGCCCATTTTTCAAACAAAATATTTTTATTTAAACTCTTTCAAATATCGAATAAACTTTTAAATTTAGACGAATAATTCGACTTTTGCGCAAGTCTATGCATCACACTCCTCACCCCACTGCTGCAAATGAACCATCCCTGTCTTTTCCGCCACAAGCGCCAAGCACGTTTTATTTTTATGTCAAAATCTCATTCATTATTTTTTCATACAGTATTATTCTATATAATTTTAATTATCATCAATAAATTTAATTTTAATTTAAATTTGATAATTTATAATTAAATCTTATAAATATAAATAGTATTATTAAATATATTAAAAAAATATAACAAAATAATAGACGAAAATCAAATCCCTTAATTTTAACCCTCCCAGGTTATCTTGCCTTCGTCCAATAATATGAGTTACGTATTTTCATTGTTTTGAGCTTCCGGTACAATGCTTCGTGTTGCATAACTCTATCCTTTCTGCCAGTTATTTCAAAAGTAACCACTATCGCCTCCCCCTCAAAAAAAAAAAAAAAAAGGGCAAATACAGGAAAAACTCATTTAGCCATTTTTATGAGCAGCTACTGCACGTTTCTTTGCCTTTCTTCCAAAGTTGCCGGCGTCGTACTAACTACTGAGTAGAATTCACATAATCCGACCAACTCAGACGAATAATTACTTAATCCATCGTAACAATACTTGGTCTCCCCAAATCAAAAACATTTCAACGCTGCAAGTCCTTGAACGATATATATAACAGTGAAAGGCAAAAATGACAATAACAGTATGTAATGTAATTCGAATTGGCTGAGCTAGAAACATGAATGAACAAACAGAGAGAAAGAAAGAGAGAAACTGCAAAAAAGGCTTGGAACAAAAATTCAATTCCACCCTTTCATTAATTCGAAAAAGATTCAAACTTGTAGAACAATAATTTCATTACATTGCTATCTACAAATCCCTACCCCTCAAAAACATCCCTAAAATTCCTGAGAAGCGGATCTGATCTCGCCCTTTACCTTCTCAGCCTTCTTGGGCAGTAGATACTGATTAATATTTGGCAAAACCCCTCCATTTGCAATCGTCACACCTCCCATCAGCTTGCTCAATTCTTCGTCGTTCCTCACAGCCAATTGTATATGCCTTGGGATGATTCTGTTCTTCTTGTTGTCTCTCGCGGCGTTTCCAGCCAATTCCAAGAGCTGTAAGATTACAGATTCCCAAACAGATCACTCGATACCCCCAAGTAAAATTTTTAAAATTTTGACTTGAAATTATAAAGGAATTTCGATTTCACAAACCTCAGCGGCGAGATATTCGAGGACAGCAGAAAGATAGACAGGGGACCCAGATCCAACACGCTCGGCGTATCGCCCTTTCTTGAGGAAACGTGCGAGGCGACCGACTGGGAACTGGAGACCAGCTTTGCTAGACCTGGATATGGCCTTGGCCTTTGGCTTGCCTCGGCCTCCTTTGGTTTTTGTGTCAGCAGAGCTCATGATTTTGCAGAGAAAATTGAGCGAGAAATCTACAGATTTTAGATTTGATTTTGGTGGGAGACGAAGAGATTGGCGGATTTCACTTTCAGCGCATTGGGTTTATATCGAAGGGACAAGGTGTGTTCTGATTGGTTAGTTGGGTTTCACGCAGATCGCCAAAGTGGATTTTGTGGTCAAATACACGGATTTCCAACGTGGAGATATCTGAGAGATTTGTGCTTTGATTGGTTGGGTTTGGAATTCACTTGGATCGCCAACGTGGGAAGCTATAATTTTGGTGGGATAAAAATTTTTTAGATTAGGCGGAAAGTTGAAAGTTAAGCCCAAACCCAATAACCCATGATGGACTTTCTTAAATATAAGAGTGAATATTATATACAATCATGTGTTTCATTTAATATTGATGTATTTATTTTTAAATGTTTTATCTATTAAGAAATTATATTTTATATTCATGTCTTAACGTGACTTGAATACGAATATTTAAGAAAAATCAATTGTCACTTGTTTTTATTTTATATTTTATTTTTCATTATTACTTGTATTACAGTAATTATTATGCCTTTTTTTTTTTGGGGAAGAGAAAAACAGAACATGCGGGACTTGGACCTTAATTGAGCAAATGTTGGTAAATCAGTTGAGTTGCTAACCAAGTAAGATCATTGTATCAATAGTTCTAATTCACCCTTTTCTTCTTTTTCTTTTTTTTTTTTTTTCCTTCTTTCTTTCGTTGTTGCAGGCATTTGAAACTGATAATTGATTGATGTAGCAAAGCGTGCCCAATTGCTGATATGAATAAGAACAGGAGTTGTAGCTGTAGTTTTAAGCATAGGTGTTGCATGTAATAAAATACGAATCTCAAATATATTTAATACTATCTCTTATAATATAATTTTATGAACCAGCTAATAAGATTTGAATCCTAAATTTATTGAATATTATCTTTTAACATTGAATGAACTAATTGAGCTAAACCATTCACTATTACTTTATTATATACTTGGCTAAAGAAGCATGAATTGGCAGAGTTGAATTATCAAAACTGGAAACATTAAGCAATTAGTAGTACTGGGAGAAAAGAAAACAAAATCCCATTAAACGTAGGCTGGTAAATTTGATCCTCAAAGTATATGCAGATGAATGATTTCAAAAAGGCCAATTTTTACCTTAGAACCTGATGTACAGCTTGGTTTGGGAGCATAACATTCTGTCCAGTTCTCCCTCTGACCAAGCAATCCCCCATTATACAGTGACAAATTTTACAGAACTCTATGCAGGTTTCAAAATTACAAAAGGAAAAAAAAGGGCAATCATCAATCTGCCAGTCAAGCTCGTTCCTTCTGATCATGACACAAAGGCTGAAAAGGGTGACGGTTCTTAAAACAATCAGAATTCAAAGGAAACACCAAGCCTTTGAGACTCTTCACATTAGCTTTGGCTCCATGACCGATCAACAATAAAGCAACTTCGACATGTCCTGCCTCCACCGCACAATGCAACGGGGTGTACCCATTATCATCAACAAGGTTAATCTCAGCGCCATGGTTGAGCAAGGCCTTAACACCCTCGATTCGGCCTTTGAATGCAGCCCTGTGTAAAGGCGTCCATCCATTCTGATCTTTCCCATTCACGTTTGCACCTTCAGCAAGGCAACTCTTTATCCCATTAACGTTGTCGATCCTCGCGGCACGGTTCAAAGCATCTCCTAAATGCAACAAATCGTACACATTCGAATGCCCATTTTCAACGGCAAGTGCGAAAGCAGTCTTCCCTTGTTTATTGAATGCATATTTAGAATAATTTGAAACCTCTAACAAGCATTCTACAACGCCGAAATGACCTTCCTGAGCGGCTAAATGAAGTGGAGTACATCCATTAACATCTAAAACTTCAGGGTTCGCTCCAAGTGATAAACAAAATCGAATCACTTCAGTAAAACCGTAAATTGCAGCTATATGAATTGGAGTTCTACCACAAAAATCAACAGAATTCAGGTCCAGATTTTTATAAGCTCGAAATAAGACGTCTATCAAATCTACTCTATTGATTGCAGCTGCATGGTGCAAAACATGATCAACTGAGTTATCAATTACACAGTCAGAAGAAATCAAGAAATTGACAACTTCAAAATTTCCAGCTTCAACAGCTAGTGAGATCAAGGACCTTCCTGTTGAGTCCTTATCATTTAAACATCCACCATGATCGATCAAGTTTCGAACCAAATTAGCTTTCCCTGAAACGACAGCAGATTCGAGTAACCTTGCGAGCTGATTCCCAGAACACCCAGAAATTGCTTTGCTCAAAAAGAGATCAACATCCGCCATATGGGTATGGCTGGAAATGAGATGTTCAATCACATGGGGACCCAAAAAGAAGATTGGTAAAGTAGCGTCCTTGAATATGTGGGATCCAGGCTTGGAAAACATGCGGCGGATATCATCATGATGGGCCTTCCCTAAAGGAAGCATGGTGGTTTTGACGGTGATAGCATCGGGAGGATTGGTCAGAGGAGGATGATCAGACGGCTGAGAGATGAGAGTATAGGATGAAGATGAAAGGGGAGGGATGATCGAAAAAGGCTTGTTAAAAGCGAAGAAAGATGGGTTTTGGGTGGTCAAAGAAACAGCCACGGACATGGTGTGCATAAGATTTGTTAAACGGAAAGTTGCGGTGCTCTTTTGACCTCTCGTGAAGGCCAATTCTACTTCTTTCACGTCTGCTTTCACTAACCTGTCCATGGAAGAATAGCTAGCTCCAGCCTCTTTCCCTGGAAAAACTACTGGGCTTTTAGAAGGGGTTGTTTCTTTGCAGAGAGATAAAGATGCCTTTTAGTCCTTGTCTAATTTTTTATTAGAAAATTAATCTGCTTAAAGGATTAAATTAATGTTAAAACATGTTGGTTTAGGTTTCAATGGTACGAAAATGGAGCTGGTTTAGAAAAGTCCTTGAAAGATAAGAGCGAGGAAGGAGTCACTGTCTTGGACTTATAATCGTTTGAAGCAATCGGTCATCAATTATTATTTTACAATTTTAAATATTTTTATAATCACAATAAAATATAATACAATTATTATTCAAATAGAAAGCAGAGCTGGAGAGTTCAGGACAAAGAAACACTTTTTCCTGAAGGATGAAAGATCAACCACCTTCGAATTGAAAATTAGCCCTCTTAATTGAATTTTTCAATAGTGTGACATAGTCAAGGTGAGACCACCATTTCTGGTTGACCGAACAACAAGTAAGCAGCTGACTACTACTTTTTCTGTTTAATTCTAAAATTATATCTTTTGAACATTATTTTTTTCCCCTTTTTTTATGAGGATTAATTAGTTGTTTGATTGGATCTTTAAGAATAAACTTAGATTCTAATTATAATAAAAAGGGGTTGGTCTGAGATTATTTGTTTTGCAATTGTAATGGTGTCTCATAGTTACATCACAACTTTCTATTATTTGTCTCCAACTTGCCATAAAATATTTTCCTCCTGATAAATATAAGATCGAATTGTTTACTTTATTAAACATTTTATTGCTTGTGTCTGGTTTGGGTAGAAATCATCTAGACATTTTTGGGTTCAATAATATCTAGATTCCTGTATTTTATTTTAATAAAGCAAACACTTGTATTCTATTAGTCGAGTCCGTAGTTATACAATAATCAGATATAAATCGTAGGTAAAGACTTCTTTCATAAAGCCTTACGATCCATTTCCTTCTACTACGTAGCCTCTCAATTTTACTGGAACTCATCGGGTTTCGATCCGACTCTGCAGGAGCGATATTTTTAAAAATAATTGAGGTACGAATGGGATGAGTCCACTTTTTATTGATAGTTTCGAAGTCAGGTAAGAGCAGATTTAAATTATTTAAACTACCCCTTTTTAATATTATAATTATTTTTATATATTTAATTAAAATATTTTAATTTTTATTAGATTTTATCGTATATATTTGATTTAATTGATAAATTTTTTACAATAGAGCTTTAACTTTGGAGGTGAAATGGTTCGGGGTTAAGAGATTTCTTTATTTCGGAGTCAAGCATAGATGCTAAAACTTAAGCTAAATTCGGGTTTGGGATGAATATTGAATGGAACGGGCAAAAATCTGCTCCACCCCCACCCAGTCGTGTCTCAGCAGTTTCATCATTGAGAAGACATCAAAAGACACGACTGATTAAAATTGCAAGCAACAGAGCCAGAGATCTTAAAATAGCTTTAAAGAAAATGAAAGTTTCCGGACCATTCCTCTTGGGATTTAGTAATTTCCCCTAACATTTCCCATGAATATGACGCAAGGAGATTGGACCCAACTGCTTAATGTGACTAGAATTTGTTCTTGGTTCTCAGAAAAAAAAAAGGGTTAGAAATTTCGTGTAGGATCCAATGACAGTAATTTTGCCATTTGACGATATTATATTTTCCGTGACTAAAATGGATTTTATAATCGTTATCACCTCATATTGTCGGTTGTTAGGGCAAACTCTTGAATGTTTGTAGTAAAACAACATCCCTGCAATTTTTTTTTCCTCTTATTAATCCAAAATTGTGTCTGGTTTTTAGTTCGACGTAATCTATTGTTTCTATTACCACGTTTTTTGTTTTTCTACGGTGCTGGAAGCTGTTAAATTTGCGCCTCACTGTCTCAACTTTTGTTTGGCTGTTGATAAGTTGACCCTTGTGATTTTTCCTTAGAAAGCAACAGCTTTGTTTCACAACTTTAATGGATTGCTCCCATTTATGATTTTTTTTTTTTTTGTTAAAAGTAAAGTAATCTCTTAATCGAATAATTCAGAGTTTTAGACGCATTCTTCTCGATGTCTTTGACATTTCCCTTTTACCTGTTTATTTACTAGAGAAGGAATGTAGATGGAATTCCAAATTTCTGACGTACGTCAGTAGTGGATGCTGCATTTGAGCGCTCCCATAGCTCTGACACCGCACCTTTTAAGGAAGATTAATGCATACTAATAAATTTTAAAAATACATTCTTTTGAAGCATAATGTCGAACATTTTGTGTGCACCGCATACTTACCGGTTTTAAAGTGATCGAAAATTTAAGAAGAATATCTGGGGAGAGAGAGGATTTTGAAGGAGTTAAAAGGGACTTTGTTGATGTCTTCTTCCGAAGAGAAGGTTGAAAGGTAGAGTAGGAATGGGACTTAAAATACAAAGAAAAAATAAAAATGTGTCAGAGTTGAGATTTTGAGACGCATTTTGATGTTTAAGTTTATTTAAAGTTTTTTGGGTTTTAGCTAGCAGGAAGAGAATGGAGAAGAAGAAAAAGAAGTGTTGAGTGTGTATGCCTTACTAGGGGTTGTAAGTCTCTGAGGAGCATGTATAATCTGCATTTTGTTGTTGTCCAGGCGTCGCTATCCAAATGCAACTAATTATTAGATTACCAGTCTTTTTGCCGCATTTGTCAGGGGATGTATGTGGTCTCCTATTGGCATAGAACATGTGGCATCTGATATGGCATGTGCTATTTAAAGGTCTCTGTTGGACATGCGTATTAGTGCATGGAGTGCGTTTTAGGCGACTGGTGAGTTGCCATTACGTGATCCCGCTCTCGAAGTCGAATCGATTGCGCTCTGTTTACCTCTATATTCATCTAGGCACTTGAGGCATGTTTAAGTGATTAAACCATTATGGATATTTAGACGATCAGCATATTTAGGGTATAACAAACTTATTAAAAAAAATTATTGGCGAGAAAACATAGGAAATGGAGATGAAATAGCAGCAAAAACATAAAAGGTACCTAAGGTTTATATTTAGACTTAAATACTATGTAAAAATTAAATTTATTTATGTATTCGGTAACTTTTCGTTCAATATTTCACTCAAATTTAAAGTTGAAATCAGATTTAGCTTTTGGTGGAATTTTATTGTTGTAGGTTACTTGATCATTAATTTTATTTAATGAATAAATATTTTTAATAAGAAAATAAATCTTAGTGAATAACTTGGTGAATAAGTAATTATCACTATAAAAACGAAGATAGGTGACCTTTATAACATGTATAAGAGATGTAAAATTTGCTGGATCTCATTGGAGAATTGTTTGTAGTTTTCTTTATGCAAAAGCTATAAATTGTTTGTTGGAGGGTTTAGAGCTTTTTCCATGCAGAAACTACTAATTGTGATGGTTTGTAACTTTATTCGTATAAAAGTTATAAGTTGATTATGAAAAAAATTTGTAACTTCATCTATTTGTGACTATATCTATGCAAAAACTACAAATTGTGTTATCGATGATAATTTTAATTTTACTCTTTTAGGGTAGTGGACTAGGCTAAAGGGATTGAATCACATGAAAATTAGGTGTTAAATTTTATTTTTTTCTTATATATGTTTTTATGGACTATAGCGACACTTGTTGGTTTAACAGGTCTGATTTATATGAATCAAATTTTAGGTAAAATTTTTTTAGAATTTGAATAGATCTATTTCTAATTGTTATTTAATAATAAAATAATATTTTATTTAAATTTAATTATAAATATATTAATATAAAAATAATATTTTAATAATAATGACTGAAATGACTATCGAATTTGGCCTCGGCAAAAAATATTTTAAAAATTTCAGGTTACAACATAAGTTCAACCCATAAATAAATTCAATAAAAATAAATACACCTTTAGTTTCAAGATAAAATTTGTTAAAAAATGCTATAAAATCAACACATAAAATATTCAAAAACGGAAGAATTATCATTTAATCTGTAATAAATGTTTATTTTATCTCGTTTACCTTAATTTGAAGCTGAAAATATATAAATATTCTGGATTAGTCTAATTATACTAGCCATTTTTACCTACGAATTTGAACACTTATCATCATTGACTTTTGAAATATATTGAGATATAGTTTAATCTCTCGCATCCTTAAACCAAAAATGTGAATACCCATGAAACATTTCTAGATAATAAAACCCCCATCATTTAAAAAAAAAATTACCCGCAAATTGTCTTTTCTTAAATCAAATAAATTTAGAAAGAAGAAAAATGGTAAGGAAAAAGAAAAGGCATAAATGCATGCATTCGCTCTTATCAAATTGATTAAGTATTGCAACAGCAAATGCTACGAAGTTAGGCGGTGGCTGCTCAACTCGAAGCTAAGCATGCCTTTTCTTATTTGTCCACTCAAATTTTTAATTTAAGATATTGTATCTTATAAAATATAAAGAAAATTGGGTATTTAAACATATTAAACTTCTTATTTTGGATAATCAGTTGATTTTATTTATCCAAAACAAGCAATCAGCACTGCTATATTAGGATTGCATAGGAACAAATCTTTATCAAAGTTGTCAAGGGCGCATGGTCCATTTTAGGCGCTAGGCACAAGGTGAAAAAAAAACAGAAGACGCTTGCTTGAATGAAGTAAGGCATATTTTGTATATGTATGTGCTTTTGTATATGAGCGTGCGTGTGTATATATATAAAAAATAAATTTAAGATATATAATTATGATAATAAATTTTAAAGAGTGATCAGTTATTTATAAAACTTACAATTTTTTTTAGTCAATATGCATGATTTTTTTACGATCTCACTTTTATTGTTGAATATTTAAATATCAAGAAATAGCGAGTTTGATTCTATCCCTTTTCTTATAATAATAGTTACATCTAATGAAAAATTTTAAATTTAATAGGTGAATCTTTTTTTTGTCTATTGCCTTAAAAATATGCATACCTAAACACACTAAGTATACGTTTGATCAAATGCACCTCACCTGAAAAGGGTATGTGGCATTTTTATTGTCTAACGCCTTGACAACATTGATCTTTATGTCAAAGAATTAAAAGCTATAAAAGAATAAAATCACCTGAACCTCAATCTGTACACAGATTCTTATTTACCAAGTTTACTATGAAATTGTTAATCCTATAATCTTCGGCCTAACGGTATGCTTTATGTGAGCAAGAATCTACTGGTGAAACTCTTGCAAGCTTTCATATAGCTTGGTCCTTTCCCTCCATATATGATAGATGAATGCACTCTACACTAGCCTCAATATAACGGAGACCAAAGATTTACCTTTCAGTACTACCCATCTCGGCTCTGGCTCTTAGTATCCTGCTTCTTTTTGCAGTTGACATGATTTCAAGGTTTCCTACCATATACCCTTTGAGAATATATACTTAGAGAGCAAATAGTTTTTGGTTTCGTGCGTTTGGTGACATAGCACACACTCACTAGCAGTTTCGATACCACAAGCTTGTAGATAATTCCTAATAAGGAGTCTATTGAACACGGACACCCAAGAGATAGTGGCGTGCTTAGGGATGTGAAAACGAAAGCATGTTATCTTATCTAAATACACTTTAGGTTGGATTGGTCTAATCTCTTTCCGGACTTTGGCTACAAAGTATTTTGTCTTAGAGGTCTTCCAAACTAATTGATCCCCTAATGCCTTGTGAATTCAATTGCTAAATACCTTAGTTTTAGCAATTTTTTTTCCAATTTCAAGTGATATTCTGATTTTTAGTATCTGCCGAAGAATCCTTCTCTTCAATATTAAACTTTCATACATTAGATACAAATGATTTATTAATTAAAGTAAGAAAGAGGCCTGGAAAATTTTGAAGTTCTACAATATGTAAAGATTTGATTGAAGTTACTAAATTTATGCAATTACATGTAAATGAGAATTAACAAAGTCACTTTAATTCAAAGACCAAACACATATAATATACATAGAATTAGTTGATGTTTTTCTTTTTTTTTCTGAAGGAGAAAAATAAAATAATAATCATCCAAATCACATTTCATTGTACATTGTTTTTGTCTTTATACCCCTCTTTTTCTCTATGTGGAAGTTGCTTGGTTATTATCTAGTGGAGGTTAAAGGGCAGGAAGGAGGGAAGAAAAAAATTTTAATATAATATATGTTATATTTTAAAATCACAATAAATACATTAAATAAAACTATATATGATAATATTTTAAATTTATAATGTAAATGTATAATAAATATGATTAATATTAATTTATTATCAATATATTTTTTTTTAATTCAACTAATCTCACATGGAGTGTATTAAATAGTAAATTTAAAAAATAATAATTTTTTTTAGGTAGGCAGGCAGTAGGCGTTGGGCAAATAAATACACAACGGGAATTGACGCAATGGGCAGAAGCAGCCGAAAGGCTGTTCCTAGTTGTTGACCTAATCCACAGAAGCAGCCAAAACTGAGGTGGGCCGCACCGTACTTTGGACCAGTAAGACGAAAACCAAATAAAAAACCATCGAACCAAAAGATAACCAAACAAAGATTGTCCACTACGATTTGTATTTAGCAAAAACATTGGATAGAGTCGCAAAGATGAATTTGTATACATTTTCAATGTGAGCGTAGAAACTTTTTTTTATCAATATAGGCAAAGTTTTCGTGATCTTGAATAAAAATATTTTATTTAAATTTAATTATAAAAATTAATATTTTAAATAATAAAATAAATATATAATTTAATTTATTTATGTAGAGGTCTCGCATCAATTTAAAAATTTATTTTAAGCTTACTTTTAATAGTAGTATAGGTATAAGCATTTAATTTTTATTTTTAAAATTAAGAAAATATGAAAATATTAATTTCATAAAAAGTAAAATTTTTATATAAAATATATTAAAATTATTTTTTTATTAACTCAAAGAGAAACAAAGAACAGGAAAGTGATGAATAAATATATTACTCTTATTTTTTTATTGGTGATCTTTGTTTTTTTTTTTTTTTCTTTTACTAGAGAAGAAATCAATGACATTGAAGATGGCATTTTTGGCTTTTGGTGTTTGGATTATTATCGATTTATTTTTTAAGTTTGGTCAAGAACCAACCAAGGTAGGTTGAACAGAAGGAGAAAATAAGCTGCATGTAACACGTGTCAATTGAAAGGATACCATCATACAATTACGTGTTTTGAATTATTATTAGCATGTACTATTTTCTTTTTTTTTTTTTACAAAGGATAATAATACCGAGAATGATTAAAAAAATATTTTTAAAGTTAATTATTTGGAGTAATAAATTATATTTAGGATTCATATAATTTCTGTTTTACTGTTATATCTGAAAATCTTATTATATTTAATTAAAGATTTAAAAGCTGTTTTGTCGTATGTTATCATCACCATCACTATTGTTGATTATAAACAAATATCGTGTTAACCTTTTTCATCAACCTAGATCTGTTAAGTTTAATAACATTAAACACTTCATGAATATAATATTTAAAAATAATTAAAATATTAAATTTTATATAATATAAATTATTAATATATTAAAATAAAAGTTTAGATTAAAAAATAAATAAAGAAAGAATAGGGGAAATCTATGGGCAATTGGGTGTTCAAATCCAAACAATCTTAAATACCATTTTTGTTTAGATTTTTCCCACCAAGGAAAAGCACAACAATCAACGGTCTCGATTGGCATTTTAAGTTTCAAATAAGCATGTCTCCAATAAAGTACCCCGGCGTTTTCTTCCTTGTTTGTTTTGTCAACTTTTTCTTTTTGGCTCCCCGCCCGACATCATACCGTTGGTCTGGATCTTTCCAATCAAACAAAACCAACGGCGGAGATTAATTGATGGGACCCACCCAGAATGACTAAGAAAAATCTATCAATCAACCCAAAAGTATGCTGCAACGAGGACACGTGGCAATCGCAGAGAATTTATTGCCCATCATTCGGTCTGGTTAGGGTCCCACACTATTGTTTTTTTTCTTTTATTTTTTTCTTGTCGTATCAACTTGCTTAAAGAACGAGAGATTTGTATTCACGTGGGGCCCGTGAAATAACGGGAGCTCCCACGGGACGCCACGTTTTCGTTACCTACTATTGTGATTGACATACACGCGCTCCCATGGAATACGACAAAATCCACAGCTCTGATTAGATGACCCGAGAAAGCAGAAGCCCAAAAACAGAAGGGGGGAGAAAAAAAAAAAAGAACTTCATCGTCTCAAGCTCTGCCAAAAAAATGTCGTCACGCGCCTTCCACTACCGGAACACGCTTTACGGGAGTTCGCACACGCTTTTGGGCAAAAATACGAGTCGAGAGACGGAACACTCTTGTCGCCATTTGCCTCGGCGTCGGCCGCACGCAGGAAAATCTTGTCTCCCCCTGTTTCAGCGAAAATCAGATCAGCTATTGCCAGGGCTAGTTTTTGGCTATTTCCAGAAACCCGTTTTTCTTAATAAATTTCCAGAAGCTGTCTCTTAAGTCTTAGATCTCTGGGGTAGTACTTCCCCTCTAATTTAATTTCCATAATACAACTAAACTATGGGTTCGCTTAATTGATTTTTCCAGTCAAAACAGTTTTTAATTATTATTTTAGTAAATTCTTTTATTATTTTTACAGTATTAATGAAAAAGTAATTTATTAATTTTATTTTTTGATATACATATATCATTTAAGTTGGTGTCTAGTGATATTTAATGTTTTACGTATAATATTTATAATAATAAAAATATTTTTTAAAATATAATTATTGATAATTTTATTTATTGTTGTTAAATTTTAATATGTTGAATGAAAATATTATTATAATAATCTAATAATTTTAAGATATATCCTTAAAATATTCCTTAGTGAAATCCTAATTGGATGGTGAAGGGACTTGGTATATACTCAACAGGTGCCTATAACTTATTAGATACTAGTTAGAATTACTTAATTATTATTTTATTTTTTGCAATTAATATATTATTTTTATTTATTTAAAAAATTTATTAATTATATTTTTTTATAAATATCATCTTAATTAAATAATAAAACCTGACTAACATTTTTCCTAAGCAAACAAAGCATCATTATTAAAAAAAAAAAAAACAGAAAACAACTAAATGATTCTTACAATTAAAAAAAATAAAATCCGATAAAAGATTTCAATTTTTCGAATCACGTAACATCATTGAATTACAAAAAAAATATTGAAAGTGATGCGTAGCAAACGGGAGTATAACAGAGAAAGGGGTTTTGGATTAATAAACTATGAATCTGCTCAACTCGAGTTAGACGTACTAATTAACAATTATTTTGTTATAGTTTTTAAAAAATTATATTATATATGTTATTTTTATTAAATTTTAAAAGATAATACATTAATTATATTTATGTACATATTACTTTTATTCTGTTTAGTTTATATTTTAATAAATGATTAATAAATTATAAAAATAAAATAAAACAAAATATAAAATTTTAAAAAATATTTGTGCAAATATAAAAAACAAACAATGAAGTTGGTTTTTGTGAGAAAAGACACGATAGGGGATGTGATTATATTATATTTATCTATTTAATTATATCATAATTATATTTAAATTATTATATATATAAATTTAAAAATATATAAATACGTAATTTAATTATTTTATTAATATAATTTTCGTATAAGTGTGACCCACGTAAACAGTATAATTTGGCCGCCCCGTTTTGTCCTCTCTCTCGTCTTTGTCGCTTATCTACCCTTTTTTGACTCTCCGGAAACGTTTCCATTCTCTCTCTCTCTCTCTCTCTCTCTCTCTGTATATTTTATGTACTTTAGTTTCTTTGTTTAAAATAGATAAATTGGATATATTTACATCTTTGCTTCTCTCTCTTTGAAGAAGGGTCCGAGAGTCTTTCTATTTTGTCTTTCTCTTTTATTTTCTTAGTGGTTCGTTGTTTCAGAAAGGAATTGTCTCATCTTGTTCAGGGAAAGAAAAAAAAAAATCAGAACGAGGAGTCAATCAAAAAGGAAGTGCGGAGAGGGGGGGCTTAAAGCCTTAAACATAATACACTCTTGATTTAGTTTGTTATTATGAGGCTGCCATTTTGAAGATTATTTTCATTTCCTTGATGGGGTTTTAAAGCCTTTTCCTTCTTGGGGGGGTTTTTGAGTCTGGTTTGCTGAGCCATGGCTGGCAGCAATGAAGTCAACCTCAATGAATCCAGGGTATTTTTTTTCTTTCATATTCTGTTTTGCTTAGACAATTGGGGTTTGTTTGGAAGATTGAAATGGTGATTTTGTTCTATATTCAACGGTCTTTGGCTTCAAGCAAGTTGATGTTATGGGGGATTTGACTTTCATTTCGAGCAAGATTTGACCCTTTTTTATTTTTTTCTCGTGGGTGTTATTGTTGGTTTTAACCGAATCTTTAATCTAATTACAAGCTCTTTTTAATCATGGAATAATTTGTGGGCTTCTCTTGATTTTACTTTTGTTTTCATTAAAAATGAAATGCTTTGTTGGAATTGAGTTTATTGTCCCTATAAGTTAATAGTCTGATATGTTCAAGAATAATTTGGTTCAAGACCAAGTTTCGAAATTCAACTTTGATTTGAAGATTTTGAGGTGGTCTTTTGGCCTCCACTGCGTCTTTTTTTTATTTTTTCCCTGTTGTGGAGCTATGTTCATCATCCCACAATTTGCTTGCTGGTCTATGGGGCTTTTCTGGCTGATATTTTTCTCTGTTTGCAGTATGATCAGTCCTTTTTTTTTTTTTTTCTATGAGTGTATTATTATTGATGAGCAAAGCTTCTTATTGCTTGGATTTTATGTTATTGTTTTTTTGTAGAGGGTTGTTCCGTTGAATACATGGGTCCTGATTTCCAATTTCAAGTTAGCATACAATCTACAGCGCCGCCCAGATGGAACCTTTGACCGAGACTTATCGGAGTACCTTGACCGCAAAGTCCATGCCAATATCAACCCGGTTGATGGGGTTTTCTCCTTTGATTGTGTCATTGGAGCCACCGGCCTTCTTATCAGGGTTTATCAGCCATCTTCTCAGGGTGAGGCTCAATGGGGCATTGTGGACCTTGAAAAACCTTTGAGCACCACTGAGATTGTTCCGGTCATAGTCTTCTTCCATGGTGGAAGTTTCGCTCATTCCTCTGCCAATAGTGCTATCTATGACACCTTTTGTCGCCGCCTCGTTAGCATCTGTAAAGCTATTGTGGTGTCTGTGGATTATCGACGATCACCTGAACATCGATACCCTTGTGCATATGATGATGGTTGGGCCGCTCTTAAATGGGTTAAATCAAGAACTTGGCTTCAAAGTGGGAAAAATTCTAAAGTCTACGTTTACTTGGCCGGAGATAGTTCCGGTGGAAATATAGCTCACCATGTAGCCGTGAGAGCAGCAGAAGCCGATGTCAAGGTATTAGGCAACATCCTTCTTCATCCAATGTTTGGTGGGCAAAAGAGAACAGAATCAGAAAAGAGATTGGATGGGAAGTATTTTGTCACACTGCAAGACCGTGATTGGTATTGGAGGGCTTATCTGCCCGAAGGGGAAGATCGAGACCATCCGGCGTGTAATCCATTCGGCCCCAGGGGACGAAGCCTCGAAGGACTCAAGTTTCCGAAAAGTCTCATTGTTGTGGCCGGTTTGGATCTCATTCAAGATTGGCAATTGGCATACTTTGAAGGGCTTAAAAAATCCGGTCAAGAAGTGAAACTTCTTTTCCTTGAGAAGGCCACCATCGGGTTCTACTTCTTGCCAAATAACGATCACTTCTACTGCCTCATGGAGGAGATCAACAACTTCGTGAATTCTAACTGTTAACACTCTACTTAACCTTTAACTACAGGCAGCTAACAAAGCTTGACAATTCACTTGTTAGATCGTGGTTATAAGTTGAGTAAGGCCTTCACTTAAGGGAACTGGTTGTTTTATGAAATTATGCATTCGACTGCGCCACGAGGTGTAAAAAAGGCTTAACTCAGACAGCTTCCGGCGACAAATAACGGGAAGAGACAAGTGTAGGGTAGCAATCTTTGGTGGTTGATTAACTGGTTCTAGGAATCTATTAACTGTTAAAGCAGTAATTTCAGAACAAGAAATGGAATATATCCATCTTGTTATGAACTTGTATGTAATACTTATGTTCTAGAGTTAAATATAAAGATTTTGTTCCTTGTCTAACTTTGCTTTAGGGGTATCAAAATCTCTTGAAGAGCCAATGTTTATGGATTTTCTTGTTTCTATTTTTTTTCTTCTGATTTGTCTCAACACTTCCCTAGTTCCCTTGTCACGATGAAGCAGAATCTTAATCAAAATCTGACATTGCGATGGTGAGGATTTTTTTTTCCACATTCGACAAGCTTTTGCAGTAATTAACCGAATGCTGAGATAAAAAAAACAGCAGTAGGTTTCAGACAGTGTCCTGCTTGTCTTGTTGATAATTTTAATGTGAAGGCGAAGTACTTGAACACCATAGTTGTTTTCAGGACAGGCCTAGGGTCTGGTTTATATATTTATAAAATCCGTTAGCAAGTTTTGAGCCTTTGAACTTGCTAGCCTGCAACATCCTTTAAATTTCTTGTTCACCAAGTCAAAACGTTAGTAGTCAACTTTCAGACCCTAGAAAATGAAATGTTTTTTTTTTTTTGTTTGGCTTTACATGAAAGGCACCTTAAATGCGCCTCGAAAAGATAAATTCTACTTTAGATAATATTTAATAAATTAATAAATTATTATTTTAAAATTATATTTTAACATTTTAGTTGTTATTTATCATAATAATTTTTTTTTTTCAATTTTGAATAATTATTTGGCCAAGCATTATCATTCTAATAAAGACTTGTCAGTTAAGAAGAAAAAGAAAATTAAAACTCCAATTTGTTGTTTGCTTCAATTCAAAGTTCAAAGGCAAAAGCTTAAAAATGCTTTGCTGCGGAAAAAGCTTAGTTGTAAATGTAATGAAAGCGGGCACAAAGATGGGGGCTTCGCGTGGCGCACGACACAGACAAGGCATTTTTCCCACTCCTATTAACACTCCCCCACCCCCCCCGGGGAAAGAAACCAACCAATCACAAATTTTTGTAACCATGAATGAAGAAAATAAAAAATGATTGGATTAATAAGTCCAAATCGTGGTTTCGTCGTCATCTTTGCCACGTCGTTTTGATTGAGTTTTTGCTTTCCTTTACCCTTTTGTTTTTAGGGAACATCTTGTCAGCTCCAAGGTGGGTGTTGATTTGAGTTTGGAGTGTTGGGATAAATCATAAATGACCTAATAATGAAAGGGACAATTGGATTTGTTTTCCTGATGGGTAGAAATGACAAGTAAGAGAATTCAGATTTTAGTTTAATTAATTTTTATAATTAATTTTATAAAAAATATTATAATTTTTAAATATAAAAAGTTATTTTAAATATTATAATTTAAATTTATTAAATAATATTTTTTTAAAAATTAATCATATAAATTAATTAAATTTAATTTAAAATTTTTTATATAATTAATTTTAAAAGATGATATTTATATATTAAAATTTATATCTTAATATCTAAAAAATTGTTTTATTTTATCCTGAATTGCAATTTACATATATATATATATATGTAAAAAAGAAGAATGGAAGTCTTGAAATAGTGGTTGGGGATTTCGGAAGTACTCTAATGGAACACTTTGAAATTATTTAAGAAAAGAAAATTAAAAATTAAGGGTGTTGGATTGCTTTAAAGGTTTAATTAATGGCCACTAATTGGTAAGGAACAGCTAAGCTTGGATGAGGACATGGAACCCTGTCTATAATTGACTTTTTAGGCCATTGCTTTGAATATATGCTTAGGGGGTTTTTTTTTTTTTTTTTTTCCCTCATCTGCCAATAACCAAATTATTCACTCTCTTTTCCCATTTTTTTTCCATTATTTTAAGTTTTATTCTTTTACTTTTCTTTTTTTTTTTTTCTTTTTCCTTCATTGTCTTATTATGAAGCTGTCTCACTGTACATTAGCTGTTTATGCCTTTGAAAAAATATTCTCCAATACGACACGGTGGAGTCATTGTCAAAAAATTGCCTTATTATTATTATTTAATCACGATTAGGGACAAAATCCTTAATTATATAATATTATTACTGTGCACAGTCATTGCTTGCCATTTAACTGTCCTATCGTTTAGGTTTTAAAAAAAAAAAAAAATCCTAAATCACATTTGAGTACAAAAAGTAATTTTAAATATAATACAAATATAATATAAAAATAATATAAATATTAAACGGATATATAAATTTAAATCAATATTTCTATAATTTTTTAAAGTACGTTTAACTTTTTAATATAACGAAATTAATGTAGATAATAAGTAATAAATTTATATTCAATCCTTTCAAGACATGATATATGTTATTATTTTCAACAAACTAAGAATATAAGAAGTTATATAAGTTAGAATTCCAATTTTATATTTATTTAATTTCATTTAAAAAATATAGTTTAATTAAATTAAATTTAGAAATTTATGATACACATAATTTTTTAAAATTGCTTTAAGAAAAGAAGTTTTTGACATGAAAATTTAACCTTAAAATTGTAAAATAATTAGTAATATTTTGGCTTGTCGTGATGATAATTTGCTATGTTAATAAAAGTAGGTTTTAAATCACATTGAAAATGTTTTGAAATAGTAATTTATTAAAATGTTGAGGGTAAGATAAAAGAATGGGTAGTGGACACCAAGAATAAACACATGAGAAAATACAAGAAATTATTATTTTTTTAATTATTGCCTAATTTCCATGATAAAGTAAAATTAATTTTTTTTCTTCAGCTTTTCGTTTCTGAAAGTCTATATTCCCGTAACAGAACATTTCCTTTATGTTTTGTGCATAAATAAATAAAGAAATTAAATTAAAAAAAAAAAACAGGTCGGGAGAATAATATATAAAAGTTGGGAAATATTACATCAACCCAACAAACATGAAAGACAAAAGCAATTAATAAAGATGTTTGTTTTTAATTGGGTTTAGGGTTTTCTTTTAATTTGCTCTTTGGTTAGGAAAAAAAAAAAACTGGTAAAAAATGAGTATAATATTTGAAGGAAAACCCATAAGAAAAACTATATATATAATAGATGTTGGGGAGTCCCCTGAACTGAAGGGAATTGTATGCCTTTAGCTCTTATTAGGACGGGGGATGCATGTGGTTAAGGTGGGATTCCATGGCTAATGGAGACGCACCGGCGCCCATGCGCACGCGCATGAAGACAGTCCGGCGGATATATTAACTGATTGCATTCGCAACTGCGTTTTCGGTTTTTGCATGCTTAGTTGTATTGATTCTGCGTGAAGATTTGCTTTAGGATATAGATTGGTCAATTTCTCTTATTCAGCCTATGCCCTTTATCCTTTTCCCACTTTGCTTTGTGGACCAAGTTAGACGAATGCAAGCGATCTCGGTCTGGAATGCGGAAACGAGCTTCAAACATAGTTTCAATCAGAATTAACTGGTGACGATGATGACAAGATTTGTGCTTTATAGAAGAATATTCGATTCTTTCAAAAGATGAGGTAACTATTAATTACCATTGCTTATCAACTTGCACACCACCAACGAAGCAAGTAGAAAAAGAAAGCATAAAGTGGAGCCATATTGGATATGTATTATCCGTTGAATGCTATTAGATGTTTATAATTTGTTGGTTAATGGTTTAAGTCAAAGGGACGCCTGCCTCTCCATTTTTCTTGAGGTTAGTCGAGCAATTAAGAACGGAGTTGTTGCTTGCTAGATATGTATGTGTGGATCCCTCAGCCTCGTGGAACAAACAAATGGGTGGTGGGCCTTACGTTATCCCTATGCACCCTTTGCAAAAGAAAAGAAACGGCTAAATTGTAGTGCTCCACTAGTAGTGTCAATGGGTTCCAGCCCCTAGGCCCATTTAAGCTTGGCACAAGTATTTTCATTAATCATTTAATATCATTCATTCCAAGATTCAATAATATAGTTGATTGTACGTAAAGGAATCTTTAAGATATACGTACATAAAATAAAATAGAATAAATTAAGTAGGTATACTAATGATTTTTTTTTCAAAAAAGATAATTCCAATTTGACTTTTATTTATTTGTATACAAAATCAATTTATATAAGAAATAAAAAGAATTATTGTGAATCGATTTCAAGTTAAAGAAAAAATCGAATATATATTAATCAAATCATTTACTCCATAGTACGATAAATTTTTTAAAAGGTTTTGCATGTCAATATCAATAGGGACAACAATAAAATTTATAATAAAAAAATCTGTTCATTTTAAATATATAAAATTTCAAACACAATCTTACAATACGTAAGTAATAATACACCATAAAAAAAAAATCTATGTTCCAATTTTTTCTAACTTGTTGTTTGTAATAATAAAAAAAATGATACATTAATACTATAAAAAAATAGATTATGATAATCAATAACATAATGAAACACAAATAAAAATTAAGAACATAATAAACCACAGAATCAAAATTACAAATTACAATTTCTAATGTATCAACAAAATCTCTTATTTCACCATTTACCTATAAAATAAATAAATGAATCCAAAAATCCTTTTCCCAAAGTAACCCACACAGGATCATCAAAATTACTAATCTACCCTTTCCATTCGTTACAGTGGGCGGTGGGCCTAGTCATCTGTTTCTCAGCCCTCAACGGGCACGGCGTCTGTACGGGCGGCACCATGCAGTTATACTGTAGACACAGCGAAGTGCTTAGAGGAATCTCGGCCTTCGGATTAATCTCGATTCCGGTCAAATAATTATGCTGCAAATAAAGTATTTGTATGCTGGCGGATAATAAACGGTCCACGAAGCTGGCGGGGACCCTACCACTGAACCGGTTGTTATTCAAGTAAAGATTCTGCACGGTCGACAACATTGGTGATATCTGACCCGAAAGCCTGTTGTGGCTCAGATCAACGGTCGAGATTGTCACTTGATCAGCCGGTTGGACTGGACCATAAAACGAGTTTCTCTCCAACTGAAGGTTTGTAAGAGGAAATGAGAACAGCTGGCCGGGTATTGGACCGGTGAACTGGTTGAAACTCAAGTCCAGGTAGTTTAACTGGTCAAGCCGAGATAGAAGGCTGTCCACCGGTCCAATCAGCTGGTTCCAGGATAGAGAGAGGAACTGGAGAGAAGGAGGGAGGGACTCGGGAGCGAGCGAACCGTTGAGAGCATTGTGTTTGAGGTCCAGCCGGGTTAGGACTTGGGAGAGAAACGGAGGGACCGAACCAGAGAGGTGGTTGTGGCAGAGAATAACGTTGGTGAGCTCCGGCAAGGTTCCGATGGTGCGAGGGATTTCTCCGGTGAGTTGATTGTAGCTGAGATCGAGCGTCTTAAGGCTTCTCAATTGGCCGAGAGTCGCCGGAATATTCCCGGAGATGAAATTCCGTCTGATCGCGAGAAACCGAAGCTCCTTCAATTGAGAGATCGACTTTGGCAACGACCCAAAGATCTGACCAGGAACAATAGATAACTCGGCGAGTGCTGATAGTTTCCCAATGGCCGGGTCTATCCTTCCGGTTAAACCCGGCGAACCAGCACGTGGGTCACCCAGATGAAGAGCTATTACTTTATCGGACTCACAGTAAACTCCGGCGAAGTTACAAGGATCAGAGGTAAAATCCCAGGAAGCAAAAAACTCAGAGCCCGGCAAGTCATTGAGAGACTTCCTAATATATTGTAAAGCTAAAAAATCAAGTGGGTCTAAAATCGCAAAAGCCAAGAATCTACATTGAAACAGAGCAGCTAAAAACAGAGCATAAGAAACCACTCTCATTCTTTCTTGTTTTCCCATTAATCAATAAAGACCGAGCTTTCAAGTGAAGCAAAGAGTTGGGGGAATCGAAGAGTGATTTATATAAGAAGAAAAAGAAAAGGCTTTTGGGTTCGGCGAAGGTAGCTTTTCTTCGTGAGGGAAGACTATCGGATTCTCCTGGGATTCAACCTTGAAAGCTTTTAATGCCGAAACTATCAGCATCAAAGACTATATATAATATAAAGGAAACAAAGATTGGGTTGGAAAAAAGAAGCAGAAGACCCAAAGAGAAAGAAAGAGTAAGAGGAGGTGCAGATCGTTGACGGCTTACTTCTAACAGCGATGAATGAAAGCTCGCAACTACAAAAGGTCTCGAATCGGTGAATGCATTGATTGTATGCTTTGTGCTTTATTAGCCTTTTTTTTTTTTTTTTTACTGCTCTTGATTTTGTTTCTGTCTTGGGATAGGTTCGGGGATAAACGGTTGTCCGAGCCTACTCCGAAGGTACAGGTTTTGGTGCGGTCGAAGGCAAAAGCTATAATACTAGTACAATTTCTCTTAAAAAAAAGTACGACAAAACCGAGGAAATAAATGCCCAAATGTGTCGCCCTGCCATGTTAATACTTTTAATTTACACAAATCTTATCTTGTTTATAATTGATCATATTTTATGCTATGTTTGAAATTGTTTTATAGTATTCATCTGAAATTCAGTATTATCAAAGCAAATAAAACATTCTCATGTTAAATTTAAAAATTTTTATTTTAATATAAATATATTTACTTTTTTTATATATTTAAAAATATTTTTAAAATAATATTTTATAATTATGTTTAAATATGTGCTGTATACAAATGTATGACATGGGTGCTATAAAAAAAAATGAATCAAAAATGAATTAGAGTAACATAGTTACTCAAGCCAGACTATGGCTTACAACTATTTCTGCTCGTATACTTCTGCAGGAAGGCGGAGATGAACTGATTACTGAGGATCCCATAACAAGAAATGTCAAAATCAATGGGGGGACAATCTTTAGTAAAAAAGTGAGTTAATACACTTCAACTGCTCGACCTGCCTCTGGAATCTGGCCCATTTTTTCTTCAAGAACGCCAACAAATTCATCAACTTTCTTTCAAAGGATGATGCCCTTACACAGGCAATTTTGGTTCAGGATATCAAAGTACACTAGCCTAGCAGATTGCTAACAAGTACACCAACTTTCGTTCAACGGATCGTTATGCCCTACACAAGCAATTATGGTTCTTCTATACTACTGCTTTTATTAAACACTTACCCTAAATATAGCCACCTGCAGTCTTATATCTATACAACTGACATTACTAAGCATGGCTTTCAATAATCGTAATGAACAAATACTAATTAGATAATGCCCTTCAATGATTTAACGTTTAATTCTTAACATTCTCCTAGCTTTCAATAATTTAAAATTTCCCAACTTACAATAAGCATCTAAATACATTCCAAAGCAACAACGTTACTCTAACCCCTTTTCGTACTTAATAGGATCAACTCACCTTCGCCTTGAAGCTCCTTGAGCTTCTACCATCTTCATCTCCCACAAAGATGCCAACAATTTGGTGGAGCAAAGACGGGTTAAAATATTAAATAAGATAATTTAAGCTTTTTTTAATCACCAAATTTATCGATCCAAAAATATATATATATATATATAGAAAAAGTCCCACCTTTAATAAATGTTTTTATTTTGTAAAACTCTAATTATTGAATTAAAAATCCTTTCGTTACCTTTGTTCAGAATTGTAGCATATTCAAAAAAAAAAAAAATAAATCACACACACACACATATATATATGAAAGGCTATTATTAGAAGAGGTAAGAACAAAATTCGTCTCCAGGTATTTAAAAAATCTTCAAAATTCCTCAGAATCATAAATTTTTTTTTTAACGAATTTGCCATCTACAAAATGTACAAAAAACAGAGGGGTAATGATGATACATGCTCTCGCAACAATTTAGCATTAATGGGACAACCATTCTACACCATTTGCATCCCTTCTTAATTGCGACGTGTAATGCCATTTTGCTCACCGAAAAGATACCATTGCTAACTACCTCAATGACTGAAGTTTGAACCGAGATATCTATAGCAGTCCGGCTCAACCTGCCAATAAAGAAACAATCCAACGACGTAAAGTCATGTGAATTAGTTTTAGAAAGGTAGAAAGAAACATGAGAACATCGTGACAGGAAAAAGCTGGAAAAGCTAAGGTTCTTAGCCGAAATGCTACGGCTATAGCTTCAAGTTTCTACCTTCTTCGTTGAAGACAAATATGCCACCAAGCATTTCATCCTTTTTCCCATCCTCTTCTAGTTTTTCCTCACAGCAGTGGTTACTGCTGCCGTCATCATCATTCACAACTTCGGTAAACTTGCTGCATTCATCGTGCTGTAAGATTTCATAGTGCCCTTCCTGGAAATGCCCAAAACCGACTGGATTCTGTTCAGTAGAAAACGATGATCCATCTGCGAGAATGTTTGTCGGTGCATCATAATGGTCTACGTGCAACGTTGAGGCATCACCAATGAGTGTTCCTTCACCCTTACTTCTTAATGCATGCAACTTACTCTCGGAAGAGGAAAAAAGCATTTGCCATAGAGTGACAAGTTTCGGAAATAAATTCTCTGAGTGCTGAAATGGAGAAGATACGATATTCAACGGCTCCTGATTCAGCACCAATGGCTCACTGATGTCATTCCCGCTTTTTCTATGGCAAATTTCGTTCAGACTGGGTATGTAAGACTTCTCGTAGTTAATTTGATCCAAATCAAGTATATTTTCCTGCCTCCTTGATGAACCTCACAGGAATTTCAATCATCAAATGATGCAACTTTTTAGGCAAGCGATTCTAATAACAAAATAAAAATTGCTTCAAGCAATCACATCGACTTACCTCCTTCAGTGCTTTCAGTGGAGCTAAGTGACTCTGGCTTTAAATGACAAATAACAGTCTCTTGTGGGACTATATTCGTCTTGATGAGGATCGGGAAAAAAAGACAGAGGATGTTTTCCCACACCAGAACATCTATATGGAACAACCAAGGCAGTTACTAAGCAGATTTTAAAACAAACAAGCACACATTTGTTTTACGTACATTTTTACGTTACATTTGATTCATTGAAATAAAATAAAGCTATAATGAATATTCTGAATAAAATAAAGTAGGAATGAAATGAAATAACTTTATACAGTAATTTTGTTCAATGAAATAAAACAGTACAATATTCAAATATTTTACTTTTTCACTAAGAAAAACTACTCATAAAAAATTACTTTTATTTTTTCTTAAAAATGATCAACATTTTATAAAAAAAACCGTTTTTTTAATCATCCACTTTGTGGTGCTTTTGATGCGCAAAACCAACGTAGAGTAGGGATCATCATCAGGGATTATGAAGGATTTGTAATGGGAGTTGCAGTTGCCCAAATCCAGGTGGTTGCAGATGCCAGCACCGCTGAAGCCTTAGCAGCGATTAAGGCGTTAGACGTTGCGCGACAAATGAGTTTTCAACGTGTTATATTGGAAGGGGATGCAATGCTAGTCATCAAAAAACTGCTAATAGAGGAAGAGGACTTCTCACGCATAGGACCTATTATGGCTGAAGGACGAGACAAGATGGAAACATTTGTTGAATTGAGGGTACAAAATATAAGGCGACAAGGAAATGAAGCCACATATGTCTTAGGAAAATTAAGTCCCAAAAAATCTGAAGATTTTTACTGGTTAGAAGCCTTATTACATGAGTTTAGTGTCAAAATTAGCGACAGTCTTATTACTATAAAAAAAATATTATTTTTAATTGAATTTAGTGTCCTGAGTCGAAGACACAAACTCAGTCACAAAAAGTACATGATAACCAAATTAAAATTATAATAATAAAGTAGAAATAGAGGTATTTAAGCCATTTAATTATACCTACTAAATAAACTACACCTCCTTGTTAGTATCTTTTTTTTAAATATAACAACTCAATAAAAACCCCACTTATCTATTTTTTAATTTATAATTTTTTTTAAAGTCCAATAGAAAATAGTTTTGTTTTGAAAAGATTTTTTTCCCACTTAAATTAAAAATGTAATAAATTTATAATATAAAATATAAAAAATATCATTTAATATAAGATTTAAATATTTTTAATTAATTTTTATTTTTTAAAAAATTTACACACCAAAAACTGCCCGTTATTTTCGTAACTAAATAACTTTTTTTATTTTATATTTTTTTTCTTTGATTTTGTGGTTTTGTTTTGTCCGTGACACTGTTAAACCATGTTGACCCGTAAGCTGAGCAAAAGTGACACAAAGCTATTTTGTATACTTACATATATATATATATATATATATAATAGTAGTGTCAAGTTTTCCAATATTTTAAGAATAATAATATTTACTTTAAAATGTGTTAGTATTATGATCGACCAATTCCAAATTCACGTGCTTAAATTAACATTTTTAAGTTGTTAATTAATTTGTATTTAGTAGTCAAGCCAAAATAAAATAAATTACTAAAGAAAAAGAAGACTTCGGAGTTATGACGATAGTATAAAATGGTTTTCCATTTTTTAGAGCAAAATATAATTTAAATCTGTTAAATTCCTCTACTATAAAAGTAAAGATTTAATGCAGCATGCAACGATTGTTTGCAAGACAATTTAAACGGGATTAAGCCTTTTTACAAATAATATGAGAAAATGCCGCTAATCAGTTTAGTTAGGGTTGCCAGCTAGGCTAAATTTCAGAAATCGACATCCAACGACTTCGTAATATACCTATCCAAGGTTGGATATTGTTTTTGATTTTTTTTTTTGTCTGAGTCAACTATTTATAGATTAATATAATATTTTTATTTAAATTTAATTATAAAATATAAAATATTTATTAATATAATTTTTTAATATTTTAATATATTTTAATTATTTATTCAGATTTTTAAGTCAAACTTAATCAAATTCAAGCGTAAAATTAAATTTTAAATTTTTTTTATATCGTGACTTGACCTGACTCAGTCATAAATCAAATTTAAGTCAATTTAAATTTCGAATTTCTTTTGCATTGTGGCTTGGCCTGGCTCGGCCATGAGTGGATTTACTTTGTAAAGAGCAACTTAAATTTTCTTAATTTTGGGATAAAATATAAATATTTTATTTTATTTATGTAAATCTATAAATTTATGCTATTAATTTTTCAATTATTATATATTTAAATTTTCAAGTAAATTTATTATTATATTTTAAATTTCTGAGTAATTAATAAAAAAAATATGTTAGAAACTGTATCATAATTTAAAACATATGAGAAAATACAAGAGGAAAATTAAAAAAAAAAAAGATCAACAACAATTTATAAAGTCTAATGTGATATTATATGCAGTAGAAGATCAACAACAATCAGATTTTGTCTTTTAATAGAAAATACCATCATAAAATAAAGAATTAAAAAGGATTTTTTTTCCCAATATCATTTTCAAAATATTTTTTCTTCTAGAATTGTAAAACGATTTTTAACAAAATTTTCTAATGAATATTCCTTTTTTTTTTTTTAATTTTGATATCTAATGGCCTTATACTACACGTCTTTGTTAAAAAATTTTGTAACATATTTAATTTTTTAATATATTTTTTAAAAAATATATGTCATGTTATTTAACTACGTTTATAAAATTTAAAAATTTTATTAATGATAATTATATAAATTCGTAAGTATACATTTATAAAATCTAAAAACTTTTGAAGATAATAGTATAAATTTTTCAAGTATAATAAGAGGAGCGGATGAAATTTAAGTGACATCAATATCTTTTATTTAAACGTTGAAATTTAATCATAGACTAAAGAAGCTAAAAGACTTTATGCCGAATTGAAAATTATGTAACTTATTGAACCACAGCACAACATTAATTTCTTTAGTTGTATATAATTTCTGATCACATTTTCAAAAAATGCTGTAATAACTATGAAATTCACATGAAACTTGTTGATCTTAAACAGCGGAAAAAAATGACACCCCAATTGGATTTTGAAAACTGAAAAAAAAAAAAAAAAATTAGGTGCGGCGAACCCAAATTGGACCAAGTAACCAAGAAAACCAACTTCATTGTCGTCGAGAAATGAGAGTAGAACACCACCCAACCTTCCAGGAATCTGCCTGCTCGTTCCTCGGCCGCCCCCGCCTTCTCTGATTCTCTCCCTCTTTATTTTTTTTTAAGACGGTTATTTAATATATTCGATTTTAAAATTTTAAAATTTAATTAAATAATTTTAGAAAAATAATTTAATCAATCGAGGTATAACTAAAAAAATTGAATCGATTAAATTAAAATTAATCGACGTTGATTGTTCATTCGTATTAAAGTAAATTGAATTAGATAATATAAAAATTTTAAATTCGAACTAAGATAAAAATAATATAATTTTTTTTAATCAAGCCTTAATTTATTGGATTCATTCGATTTAAAAAAAATTAAAAAATCATAAATTAATCTAATACACGTATTAAAATCTAATTATTTAACTCAATAAAATCAAAATAGAATAAACCAAATAGAATAAACTGAATTTAGTGGTATCAATTAATTTATTCGGTAAACTAATATTTTGCTCTCCTTTGCAATATTTCACGCTTTCAACTCTCTGGCGATTCTCTAATTGGCTGCGATTCTCATGCAGCGTCTTCGTTTTCATTTTTGTTTCAAACTTTCGAGTCATAACTCTCAAGTCTCAGCTAAAACTTCAAAAGTTAAAAACAAAAACTGAATCTTGATCTCCCCATTGAATTGCTTTCTAATATAACAACTTCCTTCCTTCCCAAATGTCCTTTCACCATCTTCTCTTCTTCTTCATCTTAACTTTCTTCCCGTTATGCCTTGCTCAAAACGTGGGCGTAGCATGTCCCTTGAACTTCACCATCCTCCGCCCGCTCAACAACTCCGGGGAGTGCCACTACCTTCGCCAGGGCCTCCACCTCGTGCATTCCGACTACCTTAGACGCACCGGATCGTTCTTCCCTCCCTTAAACTCCTCCGACTCCTGTTGGCAATCTTACCAATCTCTCGTCCCAAACTTCAACATCCGTTCCTCCTGCGGTTTCCAAACCGCTTGGATCTCCCAAGGTTGCATGAACTTAACCACCAAGGCTGACTTCGAAGCTTTCATCCCAAACACTACCTTAATAGACGTGGCTTCAAGCTGTAACCAGTCGTTGCTGGGTTCCGCTTGCGCTTCATGCACTAGAAGCTTGGCCAATTTGAGAGCTTTATACTTGACGGACAATTCAATTGCGAACTTGTCCGACTGCACGGCCTACCCGTCTATTTATGCAGCAGCTGCTGCTAATTACTTGGGACCAACAGATGAAGGTACGGCTTCTTGCTTATTTTCAATTGGGCTTAGTGATAGCAGCAACGGCAAGGGTAAGAAAAAAGGTGTGAATTTGGGTGCATTAATCGGGGTTGCTGTTGGTTTAGCTGTTTTGATTGCTGGTTCTTGGTTTGTTTATAGAAAATATCGAGATTCGAAGAAGAAAAAGTGGGATAGAATCAGGAACCTTGAGATGGGTACTCTGGGTGTTTCTGGGTTGGATTCAATTAGGGAAAGTACTAGTTTGGTGAAGTTTACATTCGATGAGATTAAGAAAGCTACGAGGAATTTCTCCATAGATAACATTATTGGAAGAGGAGGCTATGGGAATGTGTACAAGGGCTGCTTGTCCGATGGCTCCGAGGTTGCTTTGAAACGGTTCAAGAATTGTTCAGCAGCTGGCGATGCCAATTTTACGCATGAAGTTGAGGTCATTGCTAGTGTTAGGCACGTGAATCTTGTTGCCTTGAGGGGATATTGTACAGCCACGACACCATTAGATGGTCATCAGAGGATAATCGTTTGTGATTTAATGAAGAATGGGAGCTTGCATGATCATCTGTTTGGTTCCGTGGAAGGGAGACTTAGCTGGCCTATTCGACAAAAGATTGCACTTGGGACAGCAAGGGGACTGGCTTATTTGCATTGTGGAGCACAACCGGCAATCATTCATAGGGATATCAAAGCGAGTAATATACTTTTGGATGAGAAGTTTGAGGCTAAGGCAGCGGATTTCGGACTCGCGAAGTTTGCACAAGAAGGGATGACGCATTTGAGCACTAGGGTTGCTGGAACAATGGGATATGTTGCCCCTGAGTATGCATTGTACGGGCAATTGACTGAGAGGAGTGACGTTTATAGCTTTGGTGTGGTGCTTCTTGAGCTGTTGAGTGGAAAGAAGGCTCTCACTATGAGTGATGGGAACCAACCTTCCATCGTGGCCGATTGGGCATGGTCGTTGGTGAAGAACGAGAAGGCTTTGGATGTTATTGAGGATGGCATGCCGGAGCTGGGGCCACCGGCAGTCCTGGAGAAATACGTGTTGATAGCGGTTCTTTGTTCTCATCCAGAGTTACAATGCCGGCCATCCATGGATCAGGTCGTGAAAATGTTGGAAACAGACATTTCAGTTTCCTCAATCCCTGAGCGGCCAATCTCCCTGCTAGCTCGTATCAATGACACTGAGAGATCTATAACCAGCAATGGCTCAGGTCTGCTCTCCAGTTCTGCCAGCTATCAGATGTTTGCTTACGATAGTAGTCATCATTCTGATAGTAAAAGGGTGGAACGAGTTCAACCTTTTGAATAGAAGTTTCTGATAAGCAGCACCAGACATAACGGGAAGGATCATTGAGAGCTCTCCAATGGTATTCCCTGATTGGTAAGCTCACAGATTTCGTGCTCCAGTTCTGAGTCGCATATGATCTTGTAAAGATACAACAGACCTACAATCAAATTACATTCATTTGAATTCAATTGATATAAGGAATAGGAATACAATAGTCATTTCAATTTTTAGTGGTGTACATTATAGCAAGTGTTCTTTACAACATCATTTATTTTGTTGAACAAACGTCTTTTTTTTGGGGGGGTGTGGGTGGTGGGGAATTCTTCATATATAACATGTTTTTGCCAACCAAAGTGGCATGCAATTTTTATTGCAATCATAAAAAGATGTCCGAAAGGACGATGAATTCCGATCAGATACGCTTATCATTATTCTTTAAAATTGAAAGTTAAAAGAAAATGCCTAAAAAAAGCGTGGAAATAAAGACTTTTATCTGTAGCGCATGTGTAATACATATCCTCAAATGTTTATAGATATTGACTAAAAATTATTTAATAAATTAATTAATGAGTGTAGTGTTTATACGCAACAAATAAAGATTATTTAATTAACATTGGAGAAAAGAATTTGTACTTCACTAAAATCGTAGATTTTCAATTTTGCCTATTTTCACACGGTATATGTTAAAAGAATCCAAAAAGGTTATTGTGAAAAGTCAAAATTACAATAATTAATTTACTTGTTTACTCCGTTCGGGGAAAAGATTAGATCTTTTCTTCTCGCATTTTGTGAGAGATTATATTATACGGCCTTCCCACTACATCATTTGTAGGCCCATTCAATTAAATGAATCCATTTCAACTTTTTGTTACGTCATATCCAAATCACAAAATTAATTTTTCTGATGCAATCAATTGAAAACAATAAAAACAAAATTAGGGTTTTTTATCTAAAGCTGAGAGGTGAACGAAGAATCAAGCAGAAACCAAGCAAGCTGTGGAAAAGGCAAGGAAGAAGAAGAAGAAGAAGATTATACGAGAGATTTGTTTCATTTTCTTCATCCTGAGCCCTCTAAGCCTTCTAACTTCTCTATCAAAAAGGTTGGGTTTTCCTTTTCTTTTCTTTTTTTTAATTCCCAATTTGTTTCTCTTTCAGAATTTGCAAATAAAGTTTCTTCAATTAGTTCTTGCTTCTTGTAGGATCGATGTATGTATGGCTTTCTTTTCTTTTTTTGGCCTAAGTAATTTTTTTTATCGTAGTGGGGCTATGGAGCCATCCCTACTTTCTTTTGGGCATTGGGAAATTTTTGCTAAATTATGGGTTTGACAGATTAGGGTTTTAGCTTTTTGGAAAAGGGTATTTAGTTTTACTTGCATTATAAACTAATTTGCAAATACAGAATGCTAGTTATTTCGTGGAATTGAAATTTGCAGGCAGCTATCCGCTATTTCCCCTTTTCATAGTTTTTTTTTTTTTTATCAATTGTGTGATATTGGGTTTTGTAAAGAAAAATCTTATAAAATGTGTATTTCAAGAAATGAAACTTGAAATAACTTTCCCCCATTGCTAAAGTACGTGGCACCTACTTTAGGCTTATTACGATTATCTTAATTAGATTCCTAGCACCGATTGTTTGAGTTCCCAATCATCGAAGAAAAAGTCGAAAAAGTTGAACTGAGAAGAACAGTTTAAACTCAGAAGTAAGAGAAAACAGCTAGAAGAGAAAGCAGCCATTTATTTTCGGTTGATTGCATCAGAAAAATTAATTTCGTGACTTGGATATGACATGGAAAAAAAAGTTGAAATGGATTCATTTAATTTAATGGCCTATATATGATGTGATAGAAAGGGCTCATAATATAATCTCTCGCATTTTGTAGCCTAAATATTTAAGAAGTGATAAAATAAAGACAATTCTATGTTCTTCAAAGTACATAGATAACTACCGAATACCAGCTTTCTAGCTATTCCTTGAATCAAAGGGCTGCAAGCCATAAAGAACTATAGAGATTCTAAGCTTATAGTCACAAGAACATGTTCTTCGATGACATCGACAATGTTGCTATTTCTTAAAATCTTAGGTGGCTTATATTGGCTAGCTGGAGTTCCATTCTCCAGTGCTACTTCTAGTAACCTGTCAAAGCTACCACGTTTCAAAATGGAGAGTGATAAAGGGCGTATCTCACCTTTGTTCCTCTGCACCTTATAAATACTTCCCAAACCGTCTTCGAGAGCAGAACAACATTTTCGGAGGAGTACAATTGAATCCTCTAACTTGTCTTGTAAAATCATATCACAGTCTTTAACTTCAATGAAAATCTTAAGTCTCTTAGGACTTGAATCGAATTCAAAGAAACTCGTGAACTCCACAATCTCTATTGCCATGCCCATGGTATTTCTCAGTACGAGTTGAAAACTTCCCATGGCAGCCATCAAATCTCCCTCAGTCACTATCTCATATGGAGTTTTAGGAGCTCGCATCACAAACTCCAGCATGGGAGACGAGTTATAGAAGTCGACGACTCTTACAACATCACCTAGACGATATCTATAAAACCCTCTATAAGTAGTCACAACTATTTCATACATCTTTCCTACCTCAACACCACAAATGTCCACAGTTTCTTCGCCAGCAACATTGTTCTCAGTTGCATCAAATGGAAGAAACTCGAAATATGCGGCGGTTGGAAGCATGACAAATCTTGTCTGATCGGGTGGTTGCTTGATATCTAAGTTAATGGCCACGCAGCACTCTGATGCCAAGTAATCCCCACCTAGCAGAGGTACCTCTCCTGCATGATACTTCAGTTTGGGATAATACTGCTTCATACTTCCGGTCGTGACACATCTAATATATCGAATATTTGGCCATAATCTATGCAAAATCCCACCCCAATCCTTCTTTCCAAAAATCAATCGAATTCTATTCGACAAATCTGGTTGCGGCCCACAAAGAACCTCAACAACAGAATCTCTCATTTGAACATCGTTAATCTCCGAACATGGAAACCCGTTTTCGATATCATCACATAGTTGCTTCCACTTGGATTCCATGACCGCTAAGGCCTTAATCAAACCTATTGCATATGGGGCATGAATAGCATCTATAGAATCAGAATTCCTAAGACCACAGAGAAGGTGGCAGTACATTTGTTGCTCAACATTTGATCCAAGAATCACTTCCATGGGGCTACTGAGAGACATAAATAGAGAGCGACTCGCATTACTACTACTACTATTCTGCAAAGGGAATGAAGAAGCAGCCATTACCTTGAAACCTCCTTTTGTAGTTGTAATGTTATCGGCATATATAAATCCCAGTCTCTTATTTATTTCAGGCCTTGGAGGAAAAAACCTAAATAATTGAAAAAAAAAAAAAAAGAAGAAGACAATTTTAATCATCATATTAACAAATGTCTTTGAATTGAAAACAAGACCAAATCATAATTCACAAGTTATAATTTTTCCCTTTTCTCTATTTTTCTTTTCCAAATCCAATACTAAAAAGAAATTGATTTAAAGATAATTTCTTTTCACTTAATTAAAAAAAAAAAAACCTCCGAAGGACAGCGGCGCTTCCTTGATGAGCTATATGCGACGCCGATTTTGAAAGCGCTGAATCAAAGTAAGGTATCAATTTAGGCTTCATTGAACTTGCTCCAGAACTGCGAAAAAACAATAGAGATTAAAAAGTCAAATATATTGAAATTTTTATTGACGAGAAAAAGAAATAAAGGAAGTGTATTTACCTGTAAAAGAAGCAAACGAGAGGATCAACGGACAAGAGGTGGCGAGGATCGTGATCATCACCGCAGTCGTCTCCGTTAGCTAATTGATTGATGAAATCAGCGTAATCATCGTAGCAAGACAACGGTACGGAGCATCTGAAAGTGGCGGCGTCGATATGGAGATTGAGATCTCCGATGTCGGGGAGGTAGCGTTGGAGGTAACGCACACCGCGCTGGTGTTGGAGGATGGAGTGCAGAGTCTCGGCCTGGTGACGAGAGACATCCTTCGTTGATTCCTCTAGTTGCTTCAGCAACGCGTCGTCTGCCATCTTTAGTGGACTACTTGGCGGTGGCGGAGGCAGCGGAAGACGGTAGAGGGAGAGACAGGCGGCTCGTTGAAACGTAGGAATTTTGTCACTTTTTTTTTTCTAGGAAATGACAACGCATTTGGATTTTTCAACTTTGGACAACTGGATTTAAGGTTCAGGCAACTGCTCCGCTCGAAATAGAAAAAGGAACGGCTCCCTCTTTATTTTTAATATACTTTTAATATATAATTTTATAATTAATAAACAGAATTTATAAATTAATATATTATATAATAAAAATATTGATTTGACCTAAAATGTGATGCAGCTGTAAGAGTAAATGGTTAAATTTAATGATTAATTTAGCAATATTAATTGCCAATAAAATTATAAAAATATATAAA
>JAQSVH010000013.1:12415935-12426705 GCA_029448705.1 Adansonia digitata
GGAGGGAAAGGAAGATTCTCCTAGTGGGAGTCCTACCTCTCATGTTGACGCGGTGGTGAAAAACTCACCAGTGGCGTCAATAGGTTGGGTGCAACATAGGAATAAGAACATTTGGCTTGGTGTTTGATCCAAGTAATTTAAGTAGCTTAGCTTCTTTTTAACATCTTTTAAATTTTAGAATTAGCGAAATTTGCGCTTAGTAATTTGAATTGATATTTTTTAAAATTTTAGAATTACAAGTGTCATACTAAATATATATATATATACGTACTTAATTAGTATTAGTTGATGGGGGAAAATGGTTGAATGGGTATAATCTCCAATTTCCCGAGTAACAGCACCCTGGAGATGAAGCAGAAAAGAACTCGGTTAACTTTTAAGAAAAATATGTGATACGTTTTTTAAACTACGATGCATAAAATAAAATTAACAAATAAAAAATTTGATTTGAGTCCTAATTTAAATTTATTTAATATAAATATATATAGTAATGATATTCCAAAATTTTTAAATCCAAGTACAAATATATATTATAGCTGGTAGGGGCAGGTGCTGTAAGTTCATCAGTAGACTCATTTAAACAGGGGCTTCAGAAAATTCTACCGTAATAATTGAGTGCCAATTCATAGATATCGGCATCAGATGAGTCCACATCCTCCACATATATACCATAAATTTTCCAGCAGCAGCAAATTGGCCTTTCAAATATTTCTTTGTAATAATCCTAATTGTTACGAGAAGTTGTTGCAGGACTTTCATGTCTTACGTGCTGGATTGGGTTAGTATCTAATGGTTCCTTTTTGTGACGGTAGTTTCTATCATTATTAAGCCTGTTTCTCGCATGGTTTTCCATTTTTCTTTTGGATAATTGAATGTTTCATTTCATTTTTTTTTTAAAGCAGAGAATCTGGCATGGTTTTCAGTACATGTATATAATAGGACTGCACATTTTTGCAAAGAAAAAGATTAGAGATATTGGAATAGTTTGATCGATGCTTCGGAGTAATAATAGTAAATTCAATAAGGTAGCACCAAAGCAGTCAGGACATCTTGTTGTTGTTTTGGGAGTTTATATAAAACATTTTATGAGGTTTTAAACCTGTTTGATAGGTATAAATAATTTTATAAATTCGAATTAGTTCGGTCTAAATTATTATTTGATGGTAAAAATTTTTTTATTTAATTTAATTACAAGACATAAATATTAATGTAAAAATAATTTTTATTTTTTAATAATAAAACAGGTACGAATAATTATTTAATAATAAAAATTATTTAAAATTTAATTATAAAATATATAAATATTAATTTAAAAAAATTTACTCTTTTTTTAACAATAAAACAACCAATCAACGGTACATGCCTCTGTATGGCCACGCCTACTCATTCCCATTTAATAAGGACTAATAATTAAAGTCAGCCATATGGACCAAAAACAAAATGTCTGCCTGACAGAATCCTCTGACATCTTAATTTCTCTTTTTTTTTTTTTTTTGCCTTCCAAACTACTAATAAATTAAAAAAAGGGGGTTTTTTTTATTTTTTTTTTCCAATTTCAATCCCCAACATGTTTTCAAAACCTTAGACATCATCCAACTAACAAGATTGAAATCGTGCATGAATCTTCATTTGATTTCAAATACTATTTAGTTTTCAAAGCAATGTCAGACATTCACGTTGCTGGTATTTCTTTTGTTAACATGTGTACAACAGCTAATTAAAAAGGTTTGGTGAGAAGAAGGTTAGGCGAAGAGGGTAGAGATGAGAGATCAGTAGCTTCACCAGCACAAAGTTTAGCTGAGCCTCGCGGCCTCAGCTGACCACCTAAGAATCCATCTAAAATTCTTAGGGGCCTTTCGAATTAACCGCACCGGAAATGCATCTTGATGCATGCAAAGCATTCTTCAACAAAAGGACAAAAGTTCAATGGCTTCACTAAACTTTAAATTATATTATAATTTAAATGTTTTAAATATTTTGAGTTATTTATTTAATTAATAGAACAATTAATTTATATATTTATATAAAAATTATTTACATAAATATATAAAATAATATTTTTAAAATTTTTAAATATTATTAAAATATATAAATAAAAATAATTTTTAATATGCTTTTACATTAATATTAAAAATTATTTTCCTTATCATTTTATCTTTACCGCTGCTTTTACGTCAAAACACTTATCATATTATTGATTTTATCACTGCAATATTCAATCTGATAGCCACAGCTATTTCTTATCTCCAAAATTAAATGGACCCTTAGTTAATATGCCATCCAAACTAGAGCTCTTCTTCAGTGACGCCGACATTCACAATCGCACCTAAAAGCCACGTAATCGACTTGCTGGAAACGTTGTTTAGGGCAACAAAGAGATAAGTCAACAGAAAGTTCAAATAAGCTATCACCAATTTCAGGTCTTTTTGAGTTATTTATATTTAAAGCTAGCTAAGGCTGAATCAACTAGCGACAGTTTCTGTATTGGTTCAATGTTCAAAGATATTTGGGATCTTTTAATTATTTGCTAAACCATTGGAAGGAAAATTAGGATTCTGCAACTTTTTGTTAAAAAAATTTGTTTCCCAAGAGCAGACTGCAGAGTCAATCCTTCATACTTTATTATATTTGGCCTAAAATTAAATAAACTGTTCACCGCGAGTTTGGTAACGTTGAAATGGCTATTCTCTTTCGGTTTTATTCAAAATGCTACAATATGAGCTCTTATTTGGTTCGCCGAATGGGGAATTTGACGGAATCACTAACCCGGCCCTTGAGTGGCTATTACAGCCTCTTCACCGATTACCTCTTTTTTTTTTTTCCAAGAAATGTCCCAACCAAAAACTCATCCACAACCGAAAATCAACAACATTACAGAGCAACAAACATCATCACAACAACACAAATCAGTTTTGATCAGGAAATAAGAAAAAGAGGAGAGAAAATTCAAGGGGGTATCAGGTTCAGGTGTTCTAGCAAGATTTAAGAGTTGAAATTTGGTGGAGATGAAGAACATGGGAAGGGGAAGAACATATATGAAAAACAGAGGGCTGCCGCCTGTCATGATTGTCGGAATCTAGGAAATAGACCTTTTTTTTCGGGGGGGCCGGGGGGGAGGGTTTTGTTGAGAGAGACGAAGCAAAGACTATAATAGAAAGTGAGAGCGGCGTGGGAGATATAAGTCGTACTGTGCGTTCTTTCGGTTCGATAAAAAATTTTTTAAATTGAATTAATCAATTTAGTTAGATGAATCGATTGAATCGATTAATATTTTTAACTATAATCGAATTAATTAAATTGACTAAATTTCGATCGGTTTGGTCGATTAGTTTGATCAAATCAGTTTATTAGATCTTGGGCTAATAGTTATATATTTGATTTGAAAATAAATTTAATTGGTCTATTAATATATATAAATATATAAATATTAAATATTAAAAGTTCGATTAATTCGATTAATAATATTACTAACCGATGACTGATCAAATTAACCAAATAAATCAACATAAAAAATCGATATAACCATCGAACCTATTTAATTAACCGAATTAACCAAATTTCATCAATTAAGTTGATTAAGTCAATTTGAACCGACTTATGCTCAGTCTTAGATAAAAGAGAGGGGGAAAGAAATAGTTAATATTTGTAGATATAAATAGTTTAATAAAAAATAAAAATTTATTTGATCTAAAAAAAATATATATTATTATATTATAATTCATAAATAAAACTTAAAAATAATCTTTAATTATTATATAATTATCCATATTTATCTATATTTATTACTTATTATTAAAATATAATACTTTATATTATATAATATTAAATATATGATATTATTACATTATTAATTTTGAGTATTTTGAATAAAAATAAATATTTTGTTTTAAAATATATGAAAATATAATACATTAATTAAAATTTTATATTATAAATATTAATATATTTAAAATAACTTAATAAAATAATTTTAAATTTGTGAATAAATTTTTTGTTTACCTTAATAATAAATTTGATATTTTATATCTAATTTTTATTTATTCTTTAATATAATTTTAACCGGCTGAATAATATAATATAAATTTTTTTAGTTTATTAAATCAATTAAATTTCGTAATCTTTATTCCCACCTCATTCTCATCCAATAACTATTACATTCCTGTAACTTGGATAAAAATCAGAGTTTAATGCAATTTGCAGCCAGCCACCGGATTATGACCCACTAATTGCTTTTAATTGCCGCTCAATTAATTCTACTGATGGTTAACTGTCATTCGCCGCTTCCAAGCTTTGTTGATCATCCTTTTTTTTTTTTCTTTGGATGGTTCAACGAAACACTGAACAGTAGTTTTCTCTTACAGCTTGCGTGATTTTTGGAGCTTTTTGTACCCGTAAAGGGAAGCATATAGTTAATGTTAATATATACAAACGAGTCAGATTAAGAAGTGTGGTTTAATTTCTGTCTCTATTTTTTTTCCCTACATGTTATTATAGACGAAAGCAAAACCTCTCCCTCAGCTTAAAGCTGTCTCCTATGTATAAAAGAGTGTCGAGCTGAATAAACAACTGAGATGGCACGAATCTTGATAAAACGAAAGAACGTTAGAAAACACCGGAAGTTTGTCTTCGAAATATACTTCGATACTTATTTGGTTTTAGAGAAAAACTGATGAGGGAGGAATTCGACAAAAATTCAATTTTAATGTTTGTTTACCTCGAATCGCCCGTAACAATGGATATTTATTTTCCTTTGTGGTCAGTGCTGGAGATCTTAAACCTTAGCAGATGTAAACTAAATGTAAACCAAATATCTTCTGTCACTGAAACTGCCGGAAAGTCGGAAATTCACAAAGTAACTTCCATGTCTCTGCCCATGCTAACCTGATCATTGGTTGTTTCTTAAGGACTTGGTCTTTTTCGGCCTAATAAAGAGTATTTTTGTTAGAATTTCGATCCTTTTAAATTTGTAATAGCTTCCAAAATCCCATTTACCAGAAGAAGATTAAAGCATGATGAGGGAAAACCGAAAAAGCTTAGAATTGTTAACAACAAGAGATCTCCAGAATTTTGGCCAAAAAAAAAAGATTAATATTCATAAATTCTTTGTTAGGTGACTCTACATCTTCCTATATACCTATAACCCGTAGCGTCGGCTGCTATAATTTCCACCTGTTGAAAAAATAAACAAAGAAACAACAAAATCGACAGCTCAAAAATTTGTTGTCAAAAGAAGAGTCACGTCCGGACTGCATTCAGTGGCTACATATATACTGTTACTATGTCTAAAGAAATATGCAAAAAGGAAAGGAAAAAAAAAACTGAATATTTTAAAGATGGGCGGCCGCCCCCTAATAGAGGAGGAGATCAAAATTGAGTGGCCAAGTAAAGAGATATGGAAAGGCTGTCTGTATGTAGGTGTTTAATTTTCACTTATTTGATTGGTACCTTCCTTTATTAACATTCAGACCCTCAAATCATAAATAAAAAGCTGAGACTATGACATTGGCTGCTGCACTGTCTAAATATTAAATTTTAATTTTATCTGATAATTATTTCGGTAAATTGCTTTTTGAATTGTAAATAAATTACTGTTATTATAATTGTTTTAAGTACAAATAAAATCATAATTTAAAAATAAAAAATTATATTTAAATTTTAAATTTATTAAATATTAATTAATTAGTTAAATTAATTAGTTAAATTAAGTTTATGAGTTTTCCTTACGATTTCTTTATCAAATGAACTGTTGGCAGTGTTGGTGGTGACCCTTATAATTATTGGAGACAAAATTCTAGACACTCAATGGAGATTTAAAGAAATAAAAAAAAGGAAAATTACTAATCCATCCATGATAAGGACAAGCACTGTAATGAAATATGACTTATGGGATACTCAATAAATAATAATAATAATAATAATAATAATAATAATAATATACTTTGGGTATTATAGAGAACGATAAAAAAAAAAAAAAAAGAAAAAAATATTGTGGAAAAAGTCAAATAAAGAAGAAAATGCACTGAGATTTTATGTATTTTTATCTGAGGATATCATTAATTTTTCTTAATTTTAATAACTATATTTTATCACCAAATCACGTGAGAGCAGACAGTACTATTAGCAATTTAAGTAATTAATTTCATTGTGTGTGTTTGGTATTGGGTTGAAATTAAACCCTTCACCATATACATCGCCAAACAAAGCTTTCTCCCGTTTTTTATCATAAAAAGCTGTTTTTTTTTTTTTTTTCAAATTAGTAAAAGTAAACAGAAGGGAGAGACATACTTAGGATGCTAACTATAAAAGAGGAGTGGGTTTTGGGAGAAATTGTCCTTTATCTAATCACCTTTTCTTTTTTATAACTCAATGCCCATTATATAAATAATTTATACTGTAATTGAATAACTTTTTAATCATGTTTTCTGATTTTTTTTTTGGCCCATTCTTTAATAGTAAATATTATGGAGGTTTTTTCTGGTTGAGGTATAAAGAAATATTGTATTTAAATCTAACAAAAAGAAGATTAAAAATGCATTAAATCCGTTAAAATTTTATATTTACTTACTCTTTTATTTTCATTATATATAATTGTAGGTTTGATAGGTAAAAAACAAATATACGCTGTAATGATTAATGGAGGTGATTAAGTGTACGTATAATAATTTGAGCACATATAAATTTTGTGGGTTTTCGATTTGTCAAATTTTAGACTAAGACATAACCAAAAAAAAGAGAAGAAAAAGAAGAAGTTTACAAATTTAATGTTAATTGTTAAATTGATGCCGCGGCAATTTCTGTATCACGTGAGCTGTAGACGTGACTTTCTGTTTTTTGGGATATGAAATTAAAAAATACTAAAAGTCCCTTTTCTTTTATTTGACTAAATTTCCCAAATACTATTTCCAGATTAAATATTTTAAAAGGAAATTGGCTAAAATGCTCAACTTAACTTCAACAACTACGGCTTCCAAACCTCAAGTTGTTGCCGAAAGTCGTTCGATTTGTTTGAAAATCAAATATATATATATATATTTCTTTTACTTAAAAAACAAAATCAAATATGTTCTTCTAAGAACAATTGAAAGCTCAAAAGTATTTTCCCAGATTTAAAATCAATTTAATGGTCCAACCCAAATCTCAGGAATCTATTTTTTTTTTTTTAAGAAAAAAGGGATCGAAATACTAAAGAGTGTTTTTAATTTGGTAAATTCCAAAAAAAAAAAAAAAAGAAGGTGAATTTACTTATATAAATCCAAAACCTTCAGCAAGATTGGTTAAAAATGAAGCTCTATACGATTGAAAGTTGAAACCTGTCTTAACAAAAGATCCCCTTTTTTCATAATCCCCTTAATAAAATTTTAATACTTCATTAACAAATCACACAACACCATTATTAACAGCCAAGTAATTTCATTGTCCTGATTTGATGTAATTAGGTGGTATACATGTGTTTGGTATTGTGTTGAATTGCATCTTTCAATTAAGTCTAAAATTTCCATCTAACCCTCAACAACTCAGTGTGTGCAAAACGAAGTTTTAATTTGCTCAGAAAAAACATTGCCAGCGTTTTATTTATGAAAGTTGGATAATACCTTTAAAAGGAGTTGGTTCTGGGGGAGCAAATTATTGTTCTTTGTCTACTTAGTTTCTCGTTTCATAATTCCATGCATATTAGGTAAATAATTCATTTTACTTTTTAATCATGTTTTGTGAATCAAGAGGTGTTTTTGGTGAGAAAACTAGTGAGTTCGTGAAATTGATGCAAAAAAATAATATTATATTTGATCTATAAACAAAAAGAAAATCATGGAAGACATAAGAGCTTGAATTTTAAAGCACGTTTCACGTCTAAATCAGAGACAATTCAAGGGATCGATGTCCTTTGGTGAGCAAGAGGAATAAGCAAAAAGAATATGAGGGTCTTGAAAACTTGCTTGAAAAGACGTTTACCTATTCTTTTATAACTAAGTTTTGTATATCCATTAGTTCTACAGACGTAAGATAAATGTATACTATAATGGAGGTTGCAAGTATCCTGCATATAGAGGTGTAGGTAATACCGGATATAATGTACACGATACTAAGCATAATAATAAATGGAAAATAAAAGATTTGATCATTTTTAAAGTTTTTATATTTCTACCATCAGCTTACATACATTTTTATTAATAAAAAATTGTCACTTTATACAAACCATTTGTTTTATTTATTTTTTAAAATTATATGACAAAGTAAATAACAAGAAAATACTATATTTGACTTAAAAACTTTTAAAAACGAATATTAATTCAAACACAGTAATTGTTTATGCAAGCTGAAGCATAAACTTAATTTAAAAAAACAAAATTAAAAAAAAAAAGACAAAAATATAGCTATAATAAAACAAAAGGCAAAAATCCAAGGGACACGTGAAGAAATGGGCTAGTGAAATTCCTTTCCCTTTTCTGTAATTTTAATAATAGAAGTTGTGGTGGTAGCTTTCACGTCCAATTATAAATTCCCTTTTTGTTACGGCGAATGAACGCTGAACACTCCCAACCCCCCACCCCCTCTCACCCCCAACGCCCAGTCTTCGCTACCTAATCGAACCGCACACTCTTTTCTTTGATGTAAACAGCCAAGAACGCACGCATATGTAGGCGGAAGGCGAGACCACACGCAACGCAACTAAAAAAATCTTGGGAAGCATACCCGTAAGTAACCTTGTCAAATTTTCTCATCAAACTGTCTGGTAGACCGACCAGTCAAATCTCATTTCACTTACAACAATATATTGGTAATTTACGAACCCTAGCTAGCTACTTTAACTTGCAAAATTTTTGTGTTAACTAACGACCCTTCAATTTGTTCTTTCTTTTCTCTTTTTTTTTTTTCCTGGATTTCATCTTACAAAGTGGGTCATTTCTTGGGCAACTAAAACAAATCTCACCTCAAAGTCATCAACCTTTTAAATTTGTCTCTGTCCAATTTTCTTCTTACCTGTTGGTCTTTTCTTCTGCTATATACCTTCTCTTCCTTCCTTGGACTTGTATGCCTACCATTCTTTTTATCTTTCCCAACTTTTGTGGGGGGTTTTGGCTGCTGGGGACTGAAGGGTTTTTGATTTTTAGCTGCAGATCATGAAAGGATGATTGATGATTCTTCTGCTTTATGTTTATTTTCTAATCTTAGTATCTCCAAAGGGAAATTTTCTATTTTCTTTCTTCTTTTTTGACATAAATATTCAGGCTCAAATCTGAAAGTTCCCAGTGAATAATATTTGAGAGAGAGAGAGAGAGTAAAGTTGGAAAGAATGGCTGCACCGCCTGGTAGCAGGCTTCAGAAAATGTTACAGACAGCAGTGCAATCAGTTCAATGGACGTACAGTCTTTTCTGGCAGATTTGTCCCGAAAAAGGGTAAACTTTTTCGCTTTACGATTACCGACAGCAGCACCTCTTCTTCTTTACTAACTCACAAACACAATTAATTTAGTGTCTCGGTATCTTTTCCTTGAAAATTGTGTTATAATGATCGATTCGATTGTGTTTTGATCAGGATATTGATATGGTCAGACGGATACTACAATGGAGCAATTAAGACAAGAAAGACAGTGCAACCTATGGAGGTTAACGCGGAGGAGGCGTCTTTGCAAAGGAGCCAGCAGCTTAGAGAGCTATACGATTCATTGTCCGCTGGAGAGACGAACCAGCCAGCTCGGCGACCATGCGCGGCGCTGTCACCGGAGGACTTAACTGAGTCCGAGTGGTTCTATTTGATGTGTGTTTCCTTCTCTTTTCCTCCTGGAGTAGGGTAAGTTAATTCTCCCATATTAATAGCTTTAATTTATTCATATAACTAACCCGTTAGCTGTTAGCCAATTGACTTTTGGTAGTTCTCCTTTTCCTCCATTTCATTCACTTGATTTTCCGTTAATTTTAATGTTAATTACTTATTCTAGTGAACCTCAGTGCTCAAAACTGCAACTAAAAGTAGAAAAAGACTTATAGGTGAGATGATCTCTTTTGTTTTACGCTCTTTGTCAGTAGGCAAAAAATTTTCTGTGCTGCCGATTCCTTTCCATTTGTCCTAAAACTCTTCTATTAACAATTTAAAGTTTTCCATTTCAAGATAGTAGGGCATTTATAATGTTGAGCACACGATTCAATTATTTTATCCCATTTGAAGATAGCAAAGAAAATAATGGAGTAGCCTTTCTTCCCCCATTCAATACTCAGTGTAAGAAAACACTGACACGACGATGGTAAGGACGAAGCAATTAAGAAGAGTAAATGAGACAGTTAGGATTCGTTATAGCGAGCAGTAATTTTAAAATTAGTAGATTGAAGAAATAGTTAATTCCATTAGTTATATGACCATTTTCCCAGTTTTAATGTGTTCACTGCGAAATTAAAGGAATTAAGTTGAATCCATACCATGTCTGGTTTTTAAGGCATTAATTCAGGTTGATATTGCCTTTTATAAGAGGTTAGGTGGACAGCCTTGTTATGTCGTTGTCGTCTTCATTTTTGGGGTGGTTTTATGAGTCGTGCTTTTTTTCTTATTTGCAGTTTAATACTCAAAGTTAAATTGCTTGAATTTGTCTTTTGGCCAAATTTAAGATTGAAAAAAATGAAGGCTTACTCAAAGAGGGTAAAGTAGCGATGATAAGTCTTGAGTGTTAAATTAGTGGTTGGCTGTCACCAAATTTTTTCTACTATGGGGGATACTTGTTCTGCAAAAAGAACCAAATAAATGTCATAAAACCCTCCAAAGTTTGAAACCCACCTACG
>JAQSVH010000013.1:12432211-12444686 GCA_029448705.1 Adansonia digitata
GAAGAGGTTAGGCCAGGGTGGAACCGCGGAAGCTACGAGAGCCGAACAGAGTTGCTCCCTTTGGCCATTATACTACTACCAAGTAATGCTTACGGACGTGGATCTCCTACTTTATTGCCTATTTTATAACGCCTTTTCCCCTTTTATCTTCTTCCCAAATTGGAATTGTATTTCCCACTACTACACCACGTGGCTGTATTTTATTGGACGAGCATTAAAATACGGACCATGTGTTATTACATCTTGCACCGTTGACTCATTGATTTTATGCATTTTCGTTTTTTATTGCTTTAGGATTAGCGTGTGTGCATTTATATAGATATAGATATATATATATATAATATATGCACATATAACCAAAATACGTGTTACTCTATTTTTGTTGTTTTTATATATATAACTAAGAATTTAAGGGCTAAGATTTTGTTTGAATATTTTTAGTCCTAAGGAAATAAAAAAGAAAAATAAATGAAAAATGAAATAAATTAAAGATTGAGAAATTGAGAAAAAAATATTGATAACAATGATTATTTTTACTTATAAATCTCTTTAATCTCTTGCCGTAGTTTAAAATGCAATCTCAAGGTCAAGAATATCTTCTATAAAACCACGTAAACATCTCTTTAACGTGGTTTTATATCCAAAAATTAAAAATATATATATATATCTTATATCTTCACGTTTGGAAAAAGGAAAAAAAAGGATGCTTATATCCATTTGTATAATTGAGAACTAGTCTTTGTTTGCAAGCTCCAAAATGAATCTTAAAATTGTATCTTATAAAAAAACTAAGTAAATGAGTAATATTGGATCTCTTGTCATAACAAAATTAAATAAATTGCCTAATTGGACTCATATTTAAAGCTTATAGCAGAGGTAACAATTCATTCGATCATACAGAGCTAAAAGCTAAGATTTTTATAAAATTGTAATTGAAATAATGTCGATCAAATCTTAATAAGAATAAAGTGAAATTATTTTATATGATAAAAGCATATTACATTTTATTATTTAATTTATTAAATATAACTTGCGAAAACATGCATCATACAAAAACTCAGAGGCAGCAGTTGTAAACTTTGGTCGGTTTAAAGCATCTTTGTCTTAAGATTTTAATCGTAAAATGTAATGAAGATGCGATGAGAAATAATTTTTTTTTTATTGATCATCTAAATACAGCGCAAATCACACGATCCAATCCGACAACTTATTTTACTTTTTGTTGCTGTTTTTTTTTTTTACTAAAAATAACACATTTCAATCTAGTTGTACAAATTTAAGGACCCATTCGAAAGTTTTGAGAGGTTGGTGCCTGCTAGTAAGTCCATTCATCAGGAAGAACTACGTCGGGCGAAGAATTTCCAGTCTGGGAAATAACTTTAACACAACGTTTTGTTGATACGTTATCTTTCCCATTTTTATTATTGAACGAATTCAACTCTCCACCTCTTGTAGTAGTATTGTTTTTGGGATCTGCATGAAAATGAACAATATTGCCATTTTTAGCAACAAAAGATGATGATTTTTTTAAAAGAAAAAAGAAACAAAACAAAACACAATATAGTGGATATAAACCTCGGCGGGGAGAGATTTGCAGGCCTAATTCATGAACATTGAGGTTGAGAGCTTGAACAACCCGGGAAGGGAGGAGAACTGGAGAGCATGCTACACCAACAACGTCCAAAATTTTTAACATCAGTAATCAAAAAATTGTTTGATGATTAGAATAATTTATGCTGTACTTAATTAATTCAATGTTTAAGACTTAAGAGTATATGATATACTTGGTCTTTTGCTTGACTGAAAATTATTGGGGCCAGCCCTTTGAGTTTGAGGAAGGAAAACACCAGTGCCGCATGATTTTCTACCAGAATCTAGGAAAAAGGCCTGCATTCCGGGTCCTCCTGATGCCCAGTTGGCCGAGGAGTATTTTTGTTTTTGATGCCGTCTCGAGCTAGCCTTTGACTGCTATTTATGTCCAAAACGAAAAGAAATCAGAATCGATCCCTCACAAATCAAAGCATCATTAGTCTTTAAGCAAATCAAGTGATAAAGTGATAAAAAAAATACTCCTGAACATTTACAACTTGATAAGATTCTACCGCCGCCCCCCATCCCTTCCCCCCCCCCCCTCTTCAATATAATTACATCATAAACTGTCGCCAGTTTTTTTTATTAGGATATTTCCATTTTTTAAGATCCCAAAAATATTTTGTTTTTGTTTTACCACGTTCCCTAAGACTTAGCTTTAAATACTAATCAATCTTGAAACTGTTTGAGTGTTTGTAGAGCAAATTTTGATTCCATTTTTTCATTTTGAAAGATTTAATTTTGTTTCAAATATATATATATATATATATCAATACCATCATTATATATTAACTTGTATGTTCACCTAAGCCTAAATGATAAAATTAAGGCTAAAACAATAGAAAATTTCTAAATTTTATATCTTTATTTTGATAAATTCTTCTACTTTTATTTTATTCAAATAATCCTTTAACTATTAATTTATATTTAAATAAATTTTTAATATATATTTATCTTTCAATTGAAATAAAAATTTATTTAGATACGAATTTAAATATAAAAGTTTTTTTTGAGTACAATAAAAATAAAATGACAGTTCAAAAAAATGAAAAAATTCATAAACTTTTTCAGTATTTTGATCTGAATTTTATCTATTAAAAATTTTCAAATAATGAGATTATGAAACCAAACAAAATTCAAAAAAAAAAAATTAAGATGATATAAAATTTGAAATAAATTCAAAAAAAATGAAAAGAAAAAATCAAAATTTTAAAATCATGATAAAAATAAAAGATTACAAAAGAAATTACAATGCAATTTAGTCATAGGAATAAAAAAAAAAAGGAAAAAAAAAGAAAGAGCATTTCCTAACTAGGTAACATTGCTTGCTAGTTGATAAATAAGGAATGCTCTCTTTGACATACTGCATATTCACAACGAAAAAATGGAAAGCAAAAAAGAAATCAAATTACCTAAAAATTTCCCAAATGAACATTAAGAAAGTGCAGGACTCACTCAATATATTTTCCCTGTAAAAAAAATGAAAAAACTTTCTAGGTGCTTGTTTTTCATCCCATAATTCCCAGTTTTCTGGAAATTTTCTTTGATTTTCTCCCAAATCCCACAATTTTCCTCAACTTGTTTCAGAATTTGCAGCATCAGAATACCAACTTATATTTCTCAAGAATATTAGAGCCGACCAAAAAGGGATAAAAAAGAAGAGGAAAAAAAAATAAATTTTAATACCGGTGGAAAGGGCTCAGTAGGCAACTTTGAACGATGGCGATGATAATGGTACTTCACATCATCCTGCAAATTAACCAACGATACATATATAGCTGTTTTGGTATAAAACGACACTATGGGAAAAAGAAAAAGATTAAGCTATATTAAGACATTGATGAAGAGAGAGATTGAAGAAGAACCTTTTTTTTCTTGGTTTCCAATATTGCCTCATCAAGAACATGAGAAGGTAGACATGACACTGCTTCTTCGAAGCCAACCTCAATATCTTCGACGGCTGCCGCCGCCATTGTCTGAAAACAGAGAGAAAAAAGACAGAGGCCCAAAGACAGGGAGGGAGGGAGGGAGGGAGGGATGGGCTTTTTGAACTCCAACTTCTAACCTGCAAGTTAACTACAAATTTTTTATGCGTTAACTTGGAAGAATGTTGAGAGAGGAAGCGATATTTAAATAGGAGCCTTGGGATGTTTTACTCAGTTTCTCGTTAAAAGCGCGTGGCATCCAGTACTGAGCTAGAGAATTAAAAAAACGATGTCGTTTAGTAGTTCAAGAGTGCGTGTAAATTGACTTTTGTTGGTGTCTTTCTGGCTCCTAATTTACCCTTTTAGCCGTCCCCCCCCCCACCCTGATAGTGACTTTAGATTCTCAGCTGCCAAAGAGTTAGCAAAATTCCCAACTTTGCATGATGATTATGAACTTTGGAAAAAATAAAATAAAAAAAGCTAACATAATTTTAATTAAAAATTTGGTAAAAAAAGGGGTATACTAAGAAAATGTTGAACTATTTTTGTTAATTGTCAATTGTTAATCTTACTAATTGTCCTTTGCCTGTATAGTTGTGTTTTTTTTTTTTTGGAAAGTATGAATCGGTATGTTTCAATTCTGTATGGAGGTTAACAATTTAAAGATATGATTTCAAATTTAATTCGTTAAATCTATATTGACCATATGAGGCCAAATTAATGTGCCAAAATTGTAGTATTGTAAGTTTGAAAATAATTGACATTCAAATTCAAATGTCAAAGCCATTTTAATTAATAAATTAATTGCTGCATCATCTCAAACTTAATTTACACAGTTTGAATGCTTGCTTTTAAAACTAGTAACAGGCCAATAACTAGCATGAATTTACTCCCCCCTCCTTTTTCTTTCAATTAATTGTCAGGGGCGAATTCAAAGGAAGCTTTTGGGGTTGGGTCCTGCGGGTTTGACCCTTTTAATTTTTCAAAATTCCCTTTTAAGTATTTTATTACTCAAAAAATAATAAAAATTATTTTGATCCAAAAATTTATAATATAGCCCCTTTTTTTATTCTGCCGACCCAATAAAAAAATTTTGAATTTGCTCTATAAATTGTTATAATATGTTTCGAAGATACTCATTAAATTAAATATAAAGTTTGCTAAATTAATTCATATAATCAATTAAGATTCAATAGATTTGAGTTTAAATTTTAAAAATTTATTATTTTTTTATTTTTAAATTACGAAGTTCTTTGTGTTAAAAATGAAAACTTTTATTAAGATCATTGTTTAAATTTGCATAGGAAATATTTCTATAGCATAGCAAAATGTGAAGGGTGTTTCGGTATTTTGATGTCATCCCAATCAGAAGTATGGACGTGGGTTGGGTTGGGTTGGGTTCGGTAAACCCCTCTTCCAAGTTCGCTGTGGCAGTTAAATAATGAAATACCTCTTCCTTTCAAGTCTTTTCCAGAGGCTTTTCTTTTCCTTTCTTTTCTTTTCTGCGGATTTGTTTAATTAAGGGCTACAAATTAAGACTGAACAGTACAATTTAATGACTCCACGCATCTCTGTCAAGCCATGCAAACATATGCCAAGCAGCTTATTGGTGCCTAGCTAATAGCTGTACTTCTTAACCACCGCACCAAAACTCTGACATAATTTTCACCCCAACACCTTGAAAATGTTTGGTTTGGTTTAGCCGTTTAGGAAAGTAGGTATCCTTTTCCAGCCGATTAAAATATTCGAGGCCTTTCCTCCTAAAAAGGGTGCTAAACCTTAAAAAATTTGTGATGGTGATGACGATGATATGTTGGTGAACCAGCTAATGACTGCTTATTTTTGCTGGTCTTCTGGAAGACGTACGTGTAAACCGGTTACTTAGTTTTATTCAGCAACCAAGGAAACCCAAGCAAATTAGTTTTCAATATTAATTACTAAATCCATCTGCCTGTTGGCAGATAAGATGACTTCTGATTTTGTCTGATAGTAAGGTCAAAGTTACTAAATCTGTCAACAATAAGATATTTATGTAGGTTTTTTTTTTTTTCGAGTTTATCCAATTATCCAAATCTTGAGCGCTTGGCAAAGTCAAGTGAGATATTTTAATTCAGCTTTTTAAGGGCAGCAACTACTGTAAGTATGCTGATGAATTTGAAATTTTACTTAGTTAATTAATATAATTATTATTTAATATATTTAAAATTTAAATTATAATATTTTTAATATTTTTATATCTTTTCTAGCATTATTTTTCGTTTTAATTAAAATTTTTTTTGTTATTTTTAATATACATCTTATAAATATATTTAATTTTTTAAAAATTTATTCATATATCTAAATTATTATATTATCGTATTTATATATATTATACAAATGTCTGGAAATGAAGAGCCAAGTAACATAGGCGTCAAATAATAGACAACTTTCATATTCAACAATAACAGTTACTAGACCGATTGGAGAAGGAAACTCAACCTGATTTTTTTTTTTCTTTTTCCAAACGAATTTCAGATGGATTGTTCAATCATTTTTCAACACTTTCTGCAATCAAAATTTAGTATGATAATGTTTCATCTAATACCTATCCACTACAGAAATAATCAAATAATGCATGGTTAGAGTCACCCACTAGTACTCAATTCTAGTCCATAAGCCAACTGTTCAATCATCCCAAAATAATTCATTACTCTGCCCTAGACTCCTCACAAACTGCTTCAAACTTCAGTGACACGCATTTTGCTAGTTAATTTTATGAGTTTATGCGTTTCCTCATCCAGATTATCCTTCTGCAACACCTTCACATTACCAACCAAAATGTCATTTCGATTCCACTTTTTCACACAACCAACAGCTTGCTTAAAACAATCTACTATTTTTTTTCTTCCATTTGTTGCTTCCTTCAATAGTCCCCCATGTAACAATAGGATTCCAATACCCTTCTGCACTATTATCTGATCAAAGTTTTCAGCAATTCACATCAAGTCTCCATTGAGTTAAGCTGCAACATAGATACATGTACTCCTTCAAAATCTGCCAAGTTTCCCCAGTGACCTTTATCATACACCCTATTATTTGATTCACTAATAATTTATAGATGTATTGATAGTACATCAAATATAAACTCGTGTATATGTATTTAAAAACTAATGAACAAAAATAACGGAGAGGATGGAGATACTATTATTTAGTGTTGGGCAAACTATCCCCCTCCTTAAGGTGTATGCAAACGATACCTATGACAACTAATGGAACAATTAACAAGAGTAATTAAGAAAATTATTGCGTCACTTTCATAGTTTACGCGTGAACCAATGCTGCTTCATCAATCATCAAGAGACGCAGACAAGCCAAAGATATCCGATCGAGGTGTTTGTGTAACTCTATCACCACCATCGTCACAATCTCCATTGATTTCCTTTTCTTCTACAATGGGAGAAGAAAACTCTAAGCACATCCCTCCTATCACTTCTTCATATGATGCAGATAGATCTCGGGAGGTCATTTGATGGTACTCTAGAAGCTGGTGAAGGCACTGGTTTTCCCTCACCAGATTTGCATTCTCATTAGCTAGCCTCGATTTCTCTGCAAGCAGTGCTTCCAATTGAAGTCTCACCTGTCATGAAAGCAAAATTAATATTAAATTCGGATCAGATCTTGACAATGTGCTAAGAAAAGAACATTTTGTTTCTACTTAATTGGATAAAGAAAATTACAAGATCATCTTCCTCGGGTGGGATCCCCTTAGTGAATCCATCTTGAAGCCTTCTGTTCTCCTCCTCAAGCAAACCATACCGCTCTTGCATAAAACATAAATCAGATTTTATGGACTTCAACTCTCTGGCCAGTGAAGCAGCTTTGGTTGCCATGGAAACCGCAAGCTGCAAAATAGAAAGATAGTTAGGAACTGGAACATGGTTGCTGATCATCAAGTAAAAGAGAAGGGAGTCACAAATACCAACATTTTTTACTTTCTTTATGATCTTCTTGTTTTTGGGGCTTTGCTCATTCTCCTTTTGTGAATCATCTGCTTTATTCTCATCTGAACATTCACTGGAATGATCAAATTTCCTCTTCAGACCTATCTTACAGTTTTCTTCTATTCGTTTTTTATTTGGATCTTCATCTTTAGCCTCGGAGTTCTTCAGGTTAGTATGTAATATATCGGTCAATGTGGGAGGTTTAACCAGCTCTCTAGCTTCCTTAAAAAAAACAGAGCAAACAATGAATAAAAATTAACTTCAGCAACTTGGCAAATTTCTTACATAAATTGTAATTTAAAGCGTGTTTTGCTTTAAATTTGGAAAAGGAATTGTTGTTTTAAATTACCTGGAGAGCATTATCGAGATTGTTAGATAGCTGAGAGAGAGTTTGTGAGATGGAATCAAATCCTCTTAGCAAAAGCAACGAATCCGCTTTCAATCCCTTAGATCTGTTGGATTCTCCTCGATTCTGCCAAAAAAATTTAGAACAAAAAAAAATCATATTAATTCAAAATCAACCCCAGAAGCAAACTTTCATAGCAATAGCAATTAGCTTCAAAAAGCTGAGAGAATAAAGAAAACTTACGATCAAATGCGGATCAACATTATGTTTAACGTCGGAGATCTTGGCATTCCGGTCATTGATGTGCGCATCGACCCGGCTACGGAGAGTGCTCCAAAAACGCTTGTCTGAAGCTGGACTGAAGAGAGGAGATGAAGAAGCCATCGAGCTTATGGGCTCCTGTTAAATGTATCCAAACCAAGAAAAAATATATATCAGAAGAAAAGGGGCTAAAAAAAAAAAAAGGAAACACCCCATTAAAGCTGAGAAGGATAGGGAAAAAGGGTAGTAAGCGATAAAGAACCTTGGTGGGTGGAGGTGGAGATGGAGTGTCAACTGAAGCAGCCATGGGAGAAAAGCTAAAAGAGGGTGAAAGAAGCGTAGGGGCAAAGGTTAACGGCTAGTTTGTAAGGGAAGTTCTTGATTCTGGGGATTTAAAAAAGATACGCCGATCAGGGCCAACGTTCTAATTTCTTTTTCTTTTCAACGCGCCAAGGGGGGGGACATGTAGAGAATCAAACGGCTGTGGTTTCTTGATGGAATTAGAGCCCCATGGTTTAAGCTGGACGATTTAACTTTGGATGTGGTCTGATTTTATGCGGTAAAAATAAACATTGTTTCTTTTATCATAAACAAAATTCAAACAGAGTTTACCTTTTATAGATAGGATTTTGTTTATTTGCAATTTATGTCATTATCCTGGTTTAAATTTGGGCTTTTTTGACTAGACCATCCTCTTTCGTTATTGCCTCTCTGTAATCTGGACTTCAAAAAAATTAAAGAAAGGAAAAGTGGGCTGAAGCCCAAAGTTTGCCTTCCCTTTCCTAAGTACGAGGGGTAGAAAGAAAAACAAAATGGATTAATGCATTTTTTGTTCGAAAAAGTCCGATAGAGAAAGAAGTTATTTACGTTGAAATTTAAATTTATAAAATTATATTAATTTAATTTTTAATTTTTTTAAGTATTTATATTTGATACATATTTAATTATAAATATGGAGATTTGACTTTTCAAAAATCTTCAAATATATAAAATTTTTTTTATAAAATTTAATATACATGTATCAAACACGTATCTATATCAAACGTTCAAATCCAAGTGTCAATAACTAAGTTAATGTTATTAATTGAATCAATAAAGTTTAGTTAGCATGAATTAATTGTAGTTAAAAAAAATCTCATAACTTAATTTTCCATATTTAGCGAACATCATTAAACAGCAATTCTAAAATCAACCGGGCAAAATATCTGTAATAAAATGGAGGCACCAACCTTTACCTTAATTTTCTAGAACAAAAAGAATCGCTGGTTCTGAAACAAAGCACAGCCAAGGGAGAGGCAAAATGGCAACATTAAAAAGCCAGCCGGAAGCATTACGTTTTTATGGTGTGGTATCCAAGGGAAATTTTGTTTCAAAAACCCTGCATGCCCCATTTCTAAAGCAGTCAAAATGCCAAGTCCACAACATAGAAAAGGTACTTAAGCTGATGCTGCCGTTCTCATTTCTGTTCCTTAACTAGTCAATTTAATTGAAACAGGCCTTCCACCCAAGTGGACTAGTTCCAACATTCAACAGTGTGAAAAATATAAAAGGAACATCAGATTAGACGGGAACATCCCACAATTTCTCCAAGATTTTGGGGATTCTTTTCCGTGTTCCTGGCCTCTGTGGAGAATTAGAATGCGGAGGGTCAGGGGTAGTATAGCCATCAGAAATTGGGGGCTTAAGGAAGAAAAGAAAACCCATCTTGAGTTGAAATTAAACAGGGCAAGGCCCATTTTTGCAATTGCCCAATAATACTTTTTTTCATTTAATGGTAATTGCTTACAAGAAATAACGATCAGATCATGACAAAAGAATCATACAAGAGAATCTCGCAAATTGCAGATGTCATATATATATATATATATATATATATATATGCACACACACTGTCAATATAAGCATACGGCCAGAAGTACCTGGGTAAACAAGTAAGTAATACTAGAAAATTGGCATACGAACCTTCCCACGGTGTTTCCAAAAGGACATAGCCTGCTTTCACCAGCGCAATTGCTGTCATTTTTAACTGCTCAAGAGTATTTGTCCTTTCTCTCCTACTACAAGTATTATATATTTCCTCCTAAGTCTTAGTAGCAACGTCCCATCCACCCCTCCTCCCCGTGAGTAGTACAGCAGTCCCCTCCTCCTCCCCCCCCCCCCCCCCAAGTATATTTCTTCACACACGAAAATGACAAAATAGTCAATCACACACGAAAATGACAAATTAGTCTTGAAAATAATAAAAAGGATATGCATATATGTGTATATATTTGTAGTTGATCTACTTGCCATGTGACTGGTACTGTCCAGTTCTAACAAGTAACATGGCAAAAAAAAAAAAAAACTTGCAAAACAAATATTATTTGAGTTGTTTGTGTCCCTAGGATCCAATCATATCAGCCTAATTTTAGGGGGATTTATATAAATAATCTCGTGTTAGTTGCGGTCTATGATGCATTAATTGTTTTAACACCAAGATTATATATTTTGAATCTGGATACTACCCTATAGTTATGAACAAAAAAGATACTCCCCTATAGTTTGACTTAACGCCAGTTGGGGTTGAGACCCAAAAGATCTTGCCGGTCAAACTACAGCTTGTTTCACATGATTTTTCTACGTCAAATGTAACTCTCTCAACGAAGGGTTAATTAATCCATTGAAGTAAATTCTGAAGTTTGTGTCTGAATCGTGCAATTGATGAAAGAAACTTAAAAAAGAAAATGTAGTACCGATCCCTTCGTATATAAGATTGCGCACGAGGCAAGGCTAATCGAATCACGATGCGCCGCCCCCGCATGGGTGCCAAGTGCTGCCGTGTGGTGAACTTGGAGGGCATAAACTAAGGGTCTGAAAACTGAATACATGCTATTCAGAGCGGAGATCTGTTTTCTTCCTGTAATGTTTCTCGCACTACTGGCCATTTTTTCTCTCAGCAACCTCAAAGATTCCATGAAGGGACTAACATGTTTTAATCGGATTTTCCAAAGGCATTATATGCATGACCAAAATTTGTTCAGAGTTGGCAACTGGAAACTTGAAACCATAGATTTAATTTATATCTATGCATGCCTGTCTTTATCTTCTTGTTTTCCTTATTTTACAGGTCCCTTTTTACTTACTTCCAGTAGGAGTTCAATAATTGGACGAACACAACAAAAAAAAATTAAACCAATTGCTGCATACGCATAAATATGCAATAATTTGTATTATAGCTTTATTTAACAATCCTCGAAGACATGGCCATATTGGCTAGGTATATAACTATATATGTTGCCCAGATCATTTCCATGTATGGTTAACATTTATGCGACTTGATGATTCTTTGATATGCATATATTAATATAAATAGGTCTGATATAGGTATATTTAATTTTTCTATTTTTAATTATTTTTAATAATTGAAGGATTATCATGGTTCAAGTCCCTCTTATATGACTACATGAGGCCTAAAAAGAAACGACAAGAATGGGGTTTTTCTCGTTTTTGGCATAGCGAGGGCACTAACGAGAGACCAGCACGATGAGTTATTAGCTCAATGGTAAAGCATGCCACTGATAATTGTGTCATTGTAATTGGACTATGAGGGCCTTCGGGCACATTAGCATGATACAAAATGATACTTCAAACTTGGAACAAGTACAAGGAAATTAACAATACTTCTCTATTGTTTGAGCTATTTTGTTATGTGTCTATAAAAAATATAAAGTAAAATGAACATATATATAAGTTATCACGTGTATTTTTGTAACTTATGATAAGAAATTAATTAAACCGAATGGAAGAAGCAAGAAAAAAAGGCAATAAAATGGTGAAATTACCTCAGTCGGAAATAATGTACAATAAAAGAAACAGAAAAAATGTGGTTTTCAGCACTGCTTGCTTCACTTATTGTTCTATATCTCAAGTTTTTTGAGGCATTTCGTGACATTCCAAACAAATACTGCCAAAAAAACCCCCAATCTACCTTAGCATTTGCATTAACTTGGGGGTTTCCATTTTCCACCTTTTCCCATCGACAAAGAAAGAAACAACCAAAAAGCCCCCCCAAACGCAATAGATTCCCACACCAAAAAGATTTCCAACATCTAAATGACTTAATTTATGCTTACGATTTTCATTGGGTGACAAGTCATTTTCCCAGTTTCCCTACGTTTTTCTTTTTTTTTTTTTCTTCACTTCAATCAATATTAAACTTCAAGACCTTTTCTAGTAATTGTTGATAAGGTAAAGAGGGTTAGGAACAGAATAAAAAACAATATGCTTTGCTTGATTGATTAATTATAAATGTGCTTGCAGGGGTGCGGCACGTATGAATCCGACAGTCAAGACGAACGCTAGAATCATGTTACAAGAGATATATATATATATAT
>JAQSVH010000013.1:12444786-12457331 GCA_029448705.1 Adansonia digitata
GAGTCGAGCTAAAAAAGTCTAATAGAGCCAGCCAGTGAGCCAGCTGATTTCCTTTTATGTTGTTATGCAAGCGTGCCACTCAAGTCTCAAGTCATGACTGGCCATGGCTAATAATATTATTAAAACTCCCAAAAGTTGTTTCAATTACAATAATAAGTTCGTATTTTCTTTTTATATAATTTTGAATTCAAATATTATTGATAAATCTTTATTAATGTTAATTTCAAGTGCATGATCGATTGCAGATATGTTATATTTCTGGATTTAATAATTCCTTAATTATTATATAAATATAAATATGATATAAATTATTAAATGTATAAAAATTTTAAATTTTTAAAATTAAAAAATTATTAGAATCCAGTAAAGTTGTCATGCAATATAAGTTTATAACTAAAAAAATAAAAAGAAAGTGTTATACGTTTACATCCAAAAATATTTGATTATGTAATTTTATTTTCAATTTCACGCGAATACATCAAGAATCATGACAATAAAAAAATTAAAAAACATTTCATAATCAACCAACAACCGCGCTTTGAAAGCAATATTAATCAGGGACATTAATCCTCCAAGAGTGAAGTGGTTAGAGAAAAAGCCGCTCTAACCCACCATAACATTTATGCATGAGTTGGCCTACTAATAGCAAATTAAGAGCCGCCATGGCCTTGCCAATCCTAAACAAACAAGTCTTAAATGCGAGAAAGTTCTTTCTTACCGGCACTCAAAAATTTTGTCAAATATGATTTCATATTCATATAATTAAAGAATCATATCTTACATCTATGTTTGAATATTTGTTGGAAAGAAGGTTTGGCAGTTAGCTAATCAGTTCTTCTGTCAGCAGAATGGGATTTGGACTAGGAAATTTCTTAGGGATTCCTAATCAACGGCCAAAATTCGGCAAGAAATTAAGCCAAAAAAGCCTAAGATCAAACGGGACAGGCTCATATGGTTTTTCACCATGTTCCTAAACATTCTTTAATATCTTGGTTGGCTACTTTGGATAGATTGCCGATCAAGATGAAGCTTCAGCAACGAGGGGTTGAAGTGATTACATCCTGCACTTTCTGCAATATTGAGCAAGAGATGCAGGATCATCTCTTTTTGGACTGTAACTTTTCTAAAGCCTTATGGATGCAAGTCATGCACCCCTGACATTTACAAATTGGGAGTTGCATATGGAATCATGTGCTTTCTTAGGCAATTCAAAAGCTCAAGGTAAATTGTTTTCTTACCATCATCTTAAAACTTACCTGGAATGCAACCATTTATCATATATGGAGGAAAGGAACTGCAGAGCTCATGGAAATATGCTAAGGTCCACTGCCCAGGTGTTTGCAATCATCAAGGAGGAGGATAGACTTAAATTGGCAAGACTCTCTAAGTTGATCCAAACTTTGTAATTATTTTTCTTTGTACAGCCTGGGGTCTTAGTAATCTCACATTCTTTCACTGATTAATTTGATGTGCAGTCTGGATGATTAGCTAATTATAGTTTGAATAGTTCTATTTTGTCTCCTCACCTATTAAGGACAAAGATGTTTCTCGTGTAGCAACTTTGATTGCTTTCTTGGATAAATAAAAGCAACCATTCGTCTTAAAAAAAAAAATAATATGTGTTGGTTATATAGATATATATATATATTTATTGGATATTGATATTTTAAGAAAAATAAAAAATTCGGATTACATCAAATAAGATAAAATAGTTAACATCAACAAATTCAATATCAACTCAAAATTGATCAAACTCTTGTTCATTTGTTTAAAGTATATAATCTTCCATTTTATTGAAGTCGATTATACCAACTTTTGTTTTAACAATTAATGAAATAAAAGTTCATCTGATTTTGCTGTTTGAGTTAGCTTCAAGTATCACTCAAAAATTTTGTAAAGTTCTTGAGTAAAGAATACATAACGTACTACTATTCAATGCTTAAATATTTGATTATATTAAGAGCTGGGAAACCGTTGGATTCATTAAAGTTCGAACTCCCATCTCATCTATGGTGTTTAAAATGCTTTAATTCGTCAATTCTTTAATTAAAGCAATAATAACATGTATATTATATTATATTCTTTAATTAATACAATGAACTCAAAATTTAAATCAATTAATTTATATTTTTATATTTAAAAAATGATATTTAATAGATTTGAGATTAAATATTTTTGTAATATTCAAGTTATGACCTCCTTTGTTTGGGAAAAAAAAAAAAAAACTAATTAACCCGACGAGGGTAGCAAGCTAGCTTGAAGTATTTCTCAAGCATGCGGTAAACGTATTTGCTTGTATATCATTGTCCACTTTCAAAAACCCTTTGGCTTCTTCAACTTTGCACTAATTAAATGTTGATATTGCTTTGCTCATTATAGGCAAAAGGGTCTACATGAAATTAAGAAACATTCTTGAGTGGGCTAATAAAAAGATTAAAGATCTACCATAATGCTTGGCTCCGTGGGAAATTGACAAAGATTCTTATATTATAGAGTATATAACTTGGGTCTTAACCTAATTTGGTGTTATTTGATTGCACCCCCACCAAAATATATATATATATATATCACTTGAACCTTGCAACACTCGGATCTAAACCAAACTATTCAAAGGAACTATTTTGAGTTAATTAAATAATATATAAGCACATGAGTTGATTTCTCTGAATATATGAATCAAATAGAAATTTCAATCCATTTGAAGAAGCTGCTTACCATAGTAAACGATCTAATAATAGTTTCTTGGTTTGGTAACTTGGTTCCTAATCTAACTGTATTTCTTAGATTACATGGTCTTCTTCAATTATATAGGATTGCCACCAACCACTTAAAAAAAGCTCATACCCACTCTTTCTTTTCACTCCCTCTTTTGGTTTTTTCAATAAGGTGGTTAATTAATCATGAATTATTTTAATATTTAATGACTGGGTTTTGGGAATTATTATATCATTAATGTGGCCTTACCTAAACCCTTGATTCCCTTATGCTTTCAATGATGTATGGAGAACTCAATCAAATTGGGAGGACAAAAAAAAAAAAAAAACTGGTTTCTTAAGCTTCTCTTTATGAACCAACAAAGGGTGCTCGAATCTGCTTTATTTAAAAAAAAAAAGTTCCCCTTAAAATAAGCACCCGATGGGAAAATCAAATAATTAATTAAGTGATGAGGAAAAAAGCCTACTAATAATAAAGAGATGCTACTCTTAAGCCTTTTCAACCTTTATTGCCATAACCATATTGTTAAATGCAAACTAGGTTAAAGTTAAATATTTCATGCCAACTTTGGAGCTTCCCAAGGGTAGTAGAATCTATAGCCTTTTAAAATATATATATATATATATATATTTTCACCATAGTGTTTAGTGGGTTCTTTATTAAAAATATTTGCAGTTTGTAAATGGGTAAATTAGAGTTTGGATTTTGCCAATTTTTCCAAGGAGGCTATATATCTCAGATATATATAAATTATTAGGAAGACTTTTCTATCCCCTTTTTTTATCATTAATAACACACTTAATACAAATTTAAGTGTCACTTGTAAAATTCAAGGTTGTAAAGATAAAATTTTAGTGCAGGTAATTTTACTTAAATAGATATGGCTGCATTGTGCAGGTAATTTTACTTAAAATCGAAGCCTTAAATGCAATTCACAACAAACCATTAGTTTTCGGTTAAAAAAAAAAAATCAGAATTGGAATCGGAGCACTGAATTTGATAAAAGAAACTGCATCCAATGTCGGGGCAAAAAAAAAACTAAGTTTTTCACTTTAAGCTCTATGGTTATATCTTATTCTATTTTGTTTCTTAAAAGGGAATGAGTTACTCTCTGTAACCTCTTTGTTTCAGGTTTCTGAACAGTAAAAAAAAATCAAAATATAGCAAATAATTGTTAACAAAGTACAAAAACAAGACACGAATAATATAATAAATACAAAATAAAATTTTTAAACATGATTAATATGATATATTTAATATATGTTATATTTAAATAATTAATAAATATATATTTAAATACAGTAGTGTGGGGAGTATAGTACAAATATTAAAAATCCATAATAATAATCAAATGACATCTAAACACTAAACCTAAAAGGCATTGAGCCAAGAGCCAAGCGTTTTCGTATTATTTTTTATAGTAAAACTTTTCTGTTCACATGAAACAAAATACTGGTGACTGGACCAGCCAAAGCTATAATTAAGGGTTTTCATAAATATAATATAATTTGGTAAAGTAATTTATGGGCAGGTTGAAGGGATGGGGCCAAAAAGCAGGGGAGGGACTCGTCGATCCGATTCCCAATCTTGTCGGGTTCAGGTTGTTTTGATTTGGGCAAGCTCCTTCTTTTTTTATTTTTTTTCAGTAGCAAGGTGGGGAGTTGGAGAGATGAGAATAGATTTAATTCGCAGATTTGTATTTTTTTTATATAAAATAATTTGATTAATATTTTACTAATGATTTTTATTAGTGTTTATTTTATCTTAACATAAAGAATTGAACAGTTTATTGATTTTAAATATTTCAAAATTAAGAAAAAAACGTGAAGAGTTTGAAACAGTTTTTCATATATTAGATTTCGACGCACTAATAAAAGTCGATAAATTTATTTTAATTTTAAAAATATTGATAATTTCTATTAAAAAAGTAAAATTTTTAAAAAATAAAAAATAAGTATTTTTTTTTAAAAATAAAAGGATAATTATTATTTTGAAAAAGGACATAAATATCTTGGATTTTATATTTATCTTCAGAATTCTATTTGATTTTTTTTTTTAATTTTCCAGTGGAGTTGGTACCAACATATCAAGTGACACCAATTTAATTAAGAGTTTTATAACAACATCAATATTAACAAATGTTTGATTTGAAAACCTGAATTTATTGTAAAAATCAACTTATTTAGTATTACTTTTGTTTTTTTTTTTTTTTTGGCCAAAAGTATTACTTTTGGTTTAACAGTATATTTTGGTATCCTATGCATGTTATATATACATATATGTGTGTGTGTGTTCTATCTTTACATTTAGAGTAACAAATAAAGAACAATAAAAAGGACAAAACCAATTAAATACGAATTGGGGCTACAAGGCTTTAAAATATCTTTGTGTGGGAGATGGATGGATAGAGGATGATTGTTCTTTGTTCCGTAAAGAAGACAAATTTTATATTCTTTGTTTGAGGTGAAGTTCCAACTCCAATTGCACTTAGGTTTCAATGGTGTAAATTAAGATTTTGGGATGACATAATCATGGACCGAATTTATATTTTTTTAAGCATTTAAAATAGAATTTCAATTAACTAAAATGTGCGGGAAAAAAAAAAGAAAGAAAATGAGATGGATGGATGGTTTTTGTTGGATGATGAGGAGATGATCAAGTATTCAAATTACATAATCAAGTCATTTGCTACAAAACCACATCATGAATGCGATCATATGATTTGGGAACAATATATAAATGAAAGATTTGATAATCACATGAATTTTCCCATCATATCATATCATAACACAATTTGATAATTATTTGATTTGTCTTAAACATATATTAATATCATACACTTATTTTCAATCTAAATAACATTGATAGAAAATATTATTGAACCCAAAGTACTAATTTTCTTTTAGTTTATGGGTACCTTTTCTTCGCTTCTTAGTATTTGTATATAGTTGAAAGTAGACATGAAAAATATTATATACGATTATATAAATATAACACAAAAATAAATAAAATAAGAAAAAATTTGAAGAAATGAATATCTTAAAATTTATATAACATAAATTATTAAAGTATAAAAATTTATATAAATATAAATATTTTAAATACAATTGCAATTGCAATAAAATACACAAATATAACAAAAATACGCTAATTACCAGATCTAGTTAAAAGGATAACAAATCAATTTGTTTTTTTTTTTTTAATTTCTTTGATGCGAATGTGGTAGACTTAGCCAACATAATAAAAAGGCAAAAGAAACAGATTAAATTATTGAGTGCCAGGTTTATCATATCATGTGAGCTTATTTTCTAAAGATACATATATATATATATATGCCTTTTCCTATGAAAATAAAGACATCTAGTTCCAACGCTTATTTGGACTAATTGAAATTTCCAAAACCATGTTTACAAAAACAATCTCTCAGTGCCCCATAAATTAATTACATGAGAAATTATATATACAACTTATTATATGATATGTTATTTTATTCTCTTTTATGTAACCTATATAACGATTCTTTGGTGATTACGAGCCTTTGTTTTCTTCTACTAACAGGTAGACAGTAAGATTTTTTTTTATATAAAAAAGTCATTATTTAAAAATAAATAAAAATAAAAAGTCATATATGTTAAAATTCAAATTTAAATTACTGAATATTACTTCTTAAGAATTATTCTATAAATTAATTAAATTAAATCCATATTCAAAAAACATAAATTAGTGTTTTCTTATAAAATTTTCGTTGTTAATTTTCCGGTTAATTGTCTTTGAAGCATGCAAAGTTACTTTTGGAACCTTAGAATTTTGTTTGAAACCAGTGTTTAGGAACCTAAAGTCTCCATTAAGAGACATGGAAATAAACTAATGGAAGCATTTAAAGTTATACCTTAGTCCAATAAACTTAAATTTTGATTAAGGTGCCTTTTGTTTTGTTTTCTTCTGTTGGATCAATTTATATGAATCGAAAACGAAAATATTTTAGCTCTAGAATCCCTTCTAACGTCACTTTTTAATCACAGTAAACTAAAAGGCTTTTAATAGAAAGGTTTTGTTTAAACAAAATTGGAAATGAAATTAAAGTAGCTATCTAAACATGATTGAGAGATCCCTGTACCATGTTTCCATGTTTATTTGCCGAGTTAATATAGCAAGGGGGACCGAGTTAATTATAATTATAGTATATACTTCTAAAACTAGATTAAAGGTCCCCCTTGCTATATCTATCTCTACACCATGAAAACCCAGTCCTTTTTTTATTTTATTTTTTTTGTGATGTCAGAGCTCAGCAGCGTCAACGTCAAACAGGTTGGCCAAGCGAGGAGGGGAGAGCTTAAGGGATCGGACCCCTTATTCATAGATCTGAAAACAACGTACCCTCGTTTTGGTTTTTAGAGCCGTAAATCTTGTCTGAGACAATGTGATCATTATCATTTTCTAATCGGAGTTAGTACATATAAAAATGTTATTGAAGTTATAATAATCATTGTAGTTATGAGTTTTTTTTATATTTTACATAATTTATTATAAAATATAATAATTATAATTATAATTTTTTTTCATGATTGTTATCTTTTATTTAATTTGTTGAGTTTAACCAATACAAATAATTAATCATTTATATTTTAATAATAATAAATATTATTGATAAAAAATTAAAATTATAAAATAATAATTTTTTAACAGATGTTACTATTACTAGTTGATATTAAAAGTTTCGCTACCCATTACAAATTTCGTGAGGGGAAGAAAAGAACGAATAGTAAGCCAAAAGGCAACAAATAATGAGGGACCATATTTGATGGAATTGAATAATGGGATTTGTGAACGAAGAGAGAGAGAGAGAGAGAGAGAGGTAAAAGTGCACGCCGAGCTCCAATGCTCCGCCAAACTTACCTACCAAAAGAGGAGAAAAGAAAATCCAGAGGAGCATGCCATAAATGAAAACCTAGAAGAAATAAAGTGAAATCATTGCTTCCTTTTCTCCCTTACTTTTTACTGGTCGATGTTTGAGAAGGTGTTTGTTTTTGGTTGAGGGGTGAGGGGTGGGGGATTTGACAGCGTTGGAGGATGTCCATCTAACAGTAAGAGGATTTGATTCCTTTTCCTTGTTTTCATGCATCCACGAGCTCCAATGTTTTACAAAACGGATGGGATGGGAAAGGCTTTAGTTAAAAGGCAAGCTTTTATTTAATGCAGGAGAAGGAGTAATGTAATGTGCCCCACTTTCCCACAGTTGGATGCATGGCTTTGTTTGCCATCGCCCGCCTCACCCCTGGGTACCTCTCGCATTTAAAGATTTATGTATTTATATTATATTAATATAATTTATTATATTATAATTTTATTTTATATATTTTTATATATTTTTTAATACGTTAATAATTTAAATTATATAAATTTTAAAATATATATTCATATAATATCATATCATATCATATTTATGTAATCGTGCCTACTCTCAAATCATATCAACTTATCTTACAATTGTTTTGAGTTGTCATGGTTGTAGCTCACTCAGCTTTACCTTAATTCTTCGAAACTGCTTTCAATTCTTCGTAAGTTGATTGAAGTTTTAACTAAGGTAGTCACTACCGTATCGGTGAGTGTATCATTTTTGTTCTGGTATAGGTACATATCGGTATCAGTGTATTTCAGTGTACCGTTTCAGATTTATCGAAGTTTGAATATTTTTAATTTATATATATGAAAAATATTTTTAAATATGAAATAAATGATATTAAATAAATTTTATATATTAAATATTCATCAATATATATAATGTTCTATAAAAAAAATCATCAAATATAAAAAAATCAATATTAGTTATGTAATAAAGTTAAAATTTTTTAATAATCATTAAATTTATGAGTAATTATGTCTAAAATTTATTAAATTTATGAATAATTATGTATAATATTTATCAAATTTAATATCAGTGTTGGTTTAACATTTTTTACAAGCTTATATTATGTATCGACCGATACAGTTATTTTCGGTCGGTATTATCTAAACAGGCCGGTACTTACCGGTACGATCGGTATAGACCGAAATCAACTATCATCGGTATCGTTGTATGTCGAAATCGATACGTATCGCATGGTACGGTCGGTACCGGTACCGACAACTATGGTTTTAACACAAATTTAAGCATAAAATGTTTGAACATCTACCGTACCACTTGTTACTGCAAAAATGGTACGGAAATTATTATTTAGCCGTTTAGGAAAATACTTGGATTTTCCTTTAGAGAATTTGGATCTTAGGTTTGTAACTTTAATGCAGGGATGTGATAGCATAGCACTTTTAACTTCCTGCGAACTCGGTTAAACGAGTAACCATGAATCCCTGATGCTTTGAGGACCACTTGATTAGATTTGGTTTAAATTTTAAATATATTTAAATATAATTAATTTAATTAATATGATATATTTAATGTATATATGTTTATGTATTTAATGTTTTGATAATTAATAATTATAATTGTATTTTTATTTACACAGACTTACTGAGTATTTTTATTTATTTTTTGGAATAAATTAAAAGCTTAAAAATTTTAAAACTAAAATTCTTCACTTACTGTTTTTCTTTTGATATAAATGCACCGAACTAAGAGTAACCAACGAAGTAATGTGACATTCTCCGTTGAAAAAAGTTACGGAGGTTTTAAGGTGTTAAATGCACAAAAGCTGAAAATTTGACTCAAAAAACATAATAAAACTTTGAGGGAAATAGTTATTGATGATATAATATTCATTGATTATGGCATTTGCTGGTGTTAACGGACAAAGTTGACCATAAAAGAGATTTTACTTACTGTTGCTTATAATAATGACGTGATCATTTAATTCATTATTAACTAAACACTGCTAATTAATTAATTAATTCACCCATAACGGAGGCATTTGATTTAACTAATTAGTCGGTTAAAGTATTTTTTACCCCAAAAGTAGGGGCCGGTTAAAAGTAAATACAAAGGGTTAAAACTTAAAGAGAGTGAAAAATTAACGAACAGGGGGACAAAAAGTAAATTAAAGAAAAAAGAAAAAAAAAAGGGAGAGTAGCTAACAGCCGTTGGCAAGTGGGCTAACGGCTGATTCCTTGCAGGGACTTGGAGGGAGGCTGGTTTTTCCGGTGGCAACAAGGCGTTGAACAAAGCACTCAATTCTCTGTCCGTTAGTCTCTGTCAATAACCGTTTCCCGCCAAAGGGTAACGACTCAACTCCTCTCTCCTTCAGTACTTCCTCCATTTTCGGCCCCATCATCCTTTCACTGCTACCCACTCCGTTTGCCTGCGCGTTACAAACCGTCGAATGTTGATCACAAAATTATATAAATTTAAAAGAAAATTAAAAATCATTGAAATCTGTTTGGCAATCGAGAAATCGGAGGAAAATTATAAAAAAAGATCAGTTTACACAAGTCAAACTGATTTAATTACGGATTAAAAATTTTGTTAAGAACCAAAGCATCAAAAAGAGTAAAAGAAAAAAAATAATGATATGCAATCTTACCTGAATTCTAACGTACTCTGTACGGTTCCAACAGAAAGCGTTCCCCAACATCTGGTCAACCGTTTCCGAGACTCCGTCAAGCACAATGTCAACAACGGAAGAAGTTGAGCATTCGCTGTTATTGCGGACCTTTGACCTTCCACACGACGGGCCGTTGCCTAACGACAACACCAGCAGATCCTCCATGCCATTAACCGACGGGAAATCTCTCTTGTTATGAAGAACGTGTGTGACCGCCGCGGCAGTAGGGTTGTTCATGACCAAACCGCCGTCCACGGCTGAACATGAGGTCTTACCGTCAATAGATGTCAATGGAAAAGGTTTGAAGAGGCCGGGAGTGGCTGATGTGGCGCGGCATACTTTCCAAAGCTCAAAGTTGAAGCTGGGTGATTCCGAAGCGTCGGCACGAGAAAAAACGAAAGGAGCGGAACTCTTCAGGTCGAAGCAAGGAACCAGGAGAGGCTTACACGTGTCCTTGAGTGTCAGAACCGTTCCGTCTTCTCTCTTAAACATTTTCTTCAGCACCTTATTCATGCTCCTACCGCAGAATCTCTTCCGACGGTGAAGCACTCCGGCGAGCTTGTTAACTTTAAAGAGCTCGGAGTTGTTCTGAGTGATAAACTTAACAGCTTCCCTAGCATTGAAAAGAGGATGGCCGGTTCCATCGTCGGCAGAGATCATGGCAGCAAGAACAGCACCGACTCCAGTGCCGGCGATCACGTCGAAGAAGTCGACAATTTGAGCATGTGGATCACCAGTTTTGAGGCGGATCTGGTCTTCTAGGTGGACAAGAGCTGCACCAGCGACAATGCCGGTGGTTCCACCTCCGTCAATGCTGAGGATTCGAATCTTCTTGGTGGTTTCACAGTGCGATAGCCACTTCTGCTCCAGTTTCGTGAAGATCTCCAAAGTGACCTTACTCAACTCCATTTTAGACACTTCCTCTGTTCGCACGAAAACAATAAACAAAAAAGCTTTACAGTAATTCTTTTCTTTTGGTTTAATTGATTGCTTGATTTGTTATTTGCTGGCGTCTGGCAAAAGTCCGTCAGAAAATCAAAGAGAGAGCTCGGAACTGTTCACGCTTTACTGCTGATAAGCATTAATGTTGGCGATAAGCAAAAATATAGTACTTTGCACGCTGTCTTGTTCCCTTTCTTTCTCTCTGACTCCAAATCTCTGTGTCTTCGACGAGTGAAAGTCGAGAGAGTGAGTTTCTTTTTTTCTTTTTTTTTTTTTGGAGTAGGGCTGTTGATTTGAGAGAAAGTGAGTTAAAACCGGCGGTGAGCGAGAGAGTGAGGAGAGGAGCAGGAATAGGATGGTTGGGCCTTTGGTGGGGGATATGTTAAATACGTAGAGTGCCTCTTCAGTTGTACTTTGTAGTTTTTTTTTTTTACCGAGAATTTACTTTCTCTTTCGAAGTGAGATTATTCTTACGTGTTTTGAAGTCTTTGGCTGTCCTTGGCACGTGCTTTTATCGGGTTACGGGAAGTGTCAAGCTCGGCACTCGGCTCGGCTCCAGCTTTGGCCTTTTTAATCTTTGGAGGGGAGCCCATCAGCCCTTGCCCTAGCCCAAGCCCGACCCTTTTGCCTTTGCCTATTGTTACTTCTATTTTCTACCCTTTTTTATTATACCTCTCTTGCCAAATCGAACTCGATGAAATCTTGTCCCATTCTCTGTACGGAGTCCCAACGGGCAGTGAAATCTCCAATGATTCTGTTGGCAACTTAGGCAGATATGCCACTGCTCTTTGGCAAATATAGGTTAGAAAAGAAATGTTTCTCTAAATGACCATGCCCTTTCACAATTTCAATGGCAAGGCTTTTTTGATTTGTATGTGGAGGAAAAACCGCTGGAAAATCTTTTGATTAGAAATAATTTTCCTATCGATTTATGAACATTGGTCCCTACCTTTCTGCAACTATCCCACCATGGATTTTTATCCAGTCTTCATCAGGTTACTCTGTCGCATTTTATATATTAGGTAAACAAAGTCAAATGGAGGTAGGCCAACGGTCGAGGTGAATCCAAGAGGGGGGAGGGCTGGCGGAAGCCTTGGTCCCCCCCCTCTAAACTCCTCAAAGGCCCCTTCATCTTAAGTTTATTCTACATGCATCAATGATAATCAAACAAAATATGCATGCAAGGAAAGGACAACCATAGCCAAAGATTTGGTAGGCAATCTGATGAAGACCAGGAAATATGGAGTGATGAAGCACTATTTGTAGTACTAAGACTGGACGTGGTAGGAGCCGGATTCTGAGCTGCAGGAGTTGGCAGTAATGGGTGTGAATTAGCTGGGGCTGGAAGCTTCA
>JAQSVH010000013.1:12465184-12484738 GCA_029448705.1 Adansonia digitata
TATATTATTTTACCATTAAACCTATTAAAAGTTAAGATAAAAAATAAAATTTTATAAATTATAAATAATTTTATAAATATACACACTTAACCCATACCACTTTATTTTTTTTCTCTTTCCAATTTGAATTGATTTATTTTTATTAATATGTATAAAAAATGATAATCTTTTCAATTTAATTTCTTTTCACTTTTTCTTTTAACTAAGCACATTTAAAAAACATTTCCTTTTCACTTTTCTACCTTCGTCTATCCATCTCTCTACTTTTTCACCCAACTAAACACGTCTTCCAAAAAAATGTATAATTGCACCTAAAATGTTATATATTTATAAAAATTTTTACTTATTAATAATTAATTTTATATAAATTTTAACATACTCATATATTTATATATGTTAAAATTTTTTTATATGATATCATGTTTTTAATTGTTTTTCGCCTACTGTGTAATCTTTACACAATAATGCCCGGCTCAAAATTATAAGGAGGATGTAATAATCCACACTATCGCTGTTTTGGGACCGAAGGATATAATACGACCAAATGGTTCAATCTCTTAAGAATAAACTTAACTGGGAAGGATCTTCTCATGAATGTAAGAAGGCATTTAAAAAAAACAGTTGATAACATAAAATAAAATAAAAGGGTGAAAAAGAGTTTCATTTGATGATTCCTCAGCATCTACTACTTCTGTAGGAAAGATGCGACAGTGACCACAACGTCTTCCTTGGTTCGTTTATCAAATGGATCTTCCCCAATGTACAAGTCCAAAATTGATCTACAAAGAATTTTGCTCTGTATACTTCCTACTTCTTTACCATCAACTACACAATTTAGAAAAGCAAAAATAATTAGAAAGCTGCATCTCTTGCAGTGAAAAATAAAGCAAAACAAAAAAAAGAGTCAAGCATAAGACGTCAGGGTTTAGTCATGCAGAAAAATAACCTTCGGAGCTATGTTACTAGGACTCTGGTATGAGTATCAGATATGGGTATGCATCCAACAAGAGTATGTTCAATTTTTTCTAAGCTTTACCATCTATTTGGATCTTCCATGAGGGTCATATCTGATATCTCGATAGTATTGTTCGGATAAGCTTTAGACATGGGTAGTTCAGAAAGCATAAAGAGCTGAAGCAACATAGCTTTGGAGAACCCCCAAAAGAAAAATAAAAATTATATTCAGAAGCAAAAACAGCCTCTTAACTAGTTAAGCAAGAATCAAAGGTCTCAAATTTTACCACATGCTCAGTTGAAATATATGCATCAAGAATTCAAGATACATAGCAGTTCTGTACAAGAAAACAGAGGGAATAACGGACAAATACAATAGCTTCAGTAACAGATGAAAAATCCCCCACGGAATGAAAGAAAATGAGCAAGAAAGTGAAAGATGGCTTCTTCCTTCTAATTTAAAGATAAAATATACCAAGAACAACTTACTTATTGTCTTAAGTACATAGCCTCGCTCCTTCTTGAGATCTACCAAAGATCCCCTTGGTAGTTTATATTCATCTTTGAATTGAGAAGTGAACCTGCAATTGAATTAGACACAACATCACGGTAACATTAAGAAAACAGGAAATAGGACTTCAAAACGACAAAGCTGTTAATTAAACATACGAAATTCAGCTTTGTGAACCATAATTTACCAACTACTAGGTAGAAGTTGCTGGTTAAAAGCATAGTTCACCTTTGAAGTAGTTCTTTATTATCTGATCCACCAAACTTTTGGAGTCGGCTTCCAACTGACTCTTCATAAGCACTACGAATGGATCTGATGCTCAATTTACTGTAAACAATCTGAAGTCTAACATTCATGCATATATCAGCTTCCATAAGATCATTATTAAAATCTTTATTGTCTTTAAGCTCAGATGCAGATAAATCCCCATATTTCTCATTCAAAAACTTCTTTACATCATCCCCATTAGCATAAACACCTGCAACCAAATCTGACTTATCAGCATAAATAAACTGCATTCAACATTTTTCTCCTCTTAAAAGTGTTTGATTTGGTAGCTCAATCTACATTTTACATGTAACCGTCCCTTAACATAAATGTAGCACAAGCATTCTAGCCAACTATTTATAATCACATTGTAGCCCATGAAAGACTAAGTATTTCGCCAATTGGCATCACTTACGCAATGCTATTACCAAAAGTACCATTTAAATTCTATAAATTATTGCATGCATGCCTGGAATTGAAAAGCAAAACGAAAGCCGAAACCTTGCATGTCATCCATAAATTCCAGAATTTTGAAACATAAATGAACCTTCCAAAACCAAAGTTTCTAAGTGAGTCCAATATGCATTACCATAAATGAAGAATCACATTAAAAAAAAAAAAAAGAAAGAAAGAAATAAAGTTACCAAATGCATAGACATCGATGTTCTTCAAACCCAAGATGCTCTTTCTCCTCAACCCAACTCCAAGAAGTCGAAGGGAATTTCCCAGAACCGGAGGAAAAGAAACTCCACTCTTTGGTTCGACGACAGGAGCTGAGCCATCAGCGAGAGAGATCGAGCCCCAAAGAAGAGAAGAGCGATTCGGTAAGAGCAAATTCGCCGCATTTTGCAGAAATGGGTGCTTCCGGTTCTGCAAGACGACTGCCACGCCCGCAGCAGCCGCGGCTCCGACAGATGCCGCAGCGGCGGCGGCAAATGTGCCGGAGAAGTGGCGCAGAGAGGTGTTCCGTTGGTTGTTCTGAGGGGTGCCACTGCCAGGGAGGTTTGTGGGCTGAGAAAACAAGAAGGGGAACCGCAATGACATCATCATTTTAGGTGCTTCGATTTATTATAGAAAAATAGGGGTATTTGACCATTTGTAGGCGAAAAAAGGTGTCACGTGATGTGCACCTGACCTGGACCTGCTATTGAGGATATGTCTTCGGCCTTGAAAAAATTTGATTACTTTTTTAATTTTAATTTTTGTCTTATCATTTTAAATATTGACATTATATTTTTATCGGTGTTTTTAGTTTTTACAAAGCGAAAATAAAGAAATTTTAGTTTAAAAAATCTTCTATCATTTATTTAATCTACGTTGACTTATCAGTATTAAAATTATTCAAAGAACGAGTTATTTGTTTGATTCAACAGATTCAATTAATGCAGATCAGTCCTTGAATGATTTTTTTTTTTATAAATTTGGATCAATTCAACTTGAACCTTGATAAAAAAATTTAAAATTTTTTAGCAGTACTAGAGTCCATAGACAAGTTCAACCATTCATTATTGGCAATTTTTGAAATCATGAAAAAAGAGAAAACTAGCGAGGCAAAGGGTATTAGACCGATATTACTCAGATTCGAAGTAAATATCTATAATGGTATACTTAATTTTTTCTTTTGTTACTTTTCATGTATTCTAAAAATTAATAATTCATAACAAATACTTATATTGAAATAGACGTTGATACAAATATAAACAAAAATATTTTATAAAAAGATAGTACGGAGTTTCTTGGAATTATTCTTCAATGGGAGGCTAGAAAACAACGATATGGAGAATTTCAAAGGGGGGAAAGAGCAGGCATAAAAAATCCACCAACGCTCGGAGTATTGTAGTTTGTAAAGGATAACATTATATAAAAGCATACCATAAGAGTTACCCAAAAAAAATACAAGGTAATATGAAAGATGATGTTAACGACCGCATACAGAACACTAAATGAGTTCATTACTACTAAGAATATGTTCTTGGATCTCATGTTTGATTTACCTAAAAGCTCTTTGATATCCCACCTCTCTGCATTTTCAAGAAAAACATGAACACGTTCGGCAGGATGACCATAGAAAATAGTTGGGAGAAGTTCCGCAGAAAATGTATCTAATCGTACTCCAATTCATTGATCGGCCGTTTGAGGGGGATGACCGATTTCTTTCAACATCACTAGATAATGCTTTCCTCGTATCTGTAAAACGAACCACGAAAGGAAAAGGTACGATGCGGTATACGTGGAACAAGAGAGAAAAAGGAACATTCTGGTCGGGCATCAGAGTCCACTTACCTAAACCGTCTTCCTCTCCTGAATAATAGCGTAGCACCCTTCGGCATATTACGTACCCAAGCTGTAAAACAGCATTTCCTACATTTATACACGTATTTGCAGACACAACACAACTCAGGATAACAAAGCAGACGTGAGAGAGAGATAGAATTGTCATGAATACTGGCCCTTTGCGAAGTATTTATTCCTCTGAAACAAACTGGTTTAATGGATGTGTTAAGGATCCACTCTGCCACTTCAATCCTATGGAACGATGGAAGCATCCAGGCAAGTTCAAATTTTTGGACACGGTTGCTTAATTCCTTCTCTGATCAGCATGCACGGAATTATTACCAGGAATATAAACAAGGCTGTTGAAGAGTGGATAAAAGTTCGATAATTTCGAATCTTTTAATGCCCTCAAAATGCATGGTACGGGCTCACTGCAGACAAGTTGCACAACAATATCCAAAATTAAGTGAACACTAATTGCACACTAATCTTTCATGTTGTCACCGATGTCTTCAAGAAGGTTCATCGGTTTCTTAGCGAGCTGCTGCCTGTGATATTCTGGCGCAACAGTGACTGCTGTTACATGGCCATGCCAAGACTCACCTTGCCCCTCGACTTCCCCCATAGCTGCAACAATTTCAAAAGGTATTAAATGTAGATAGAATCTCGAAACAGCAAAGCCAATAAGAAGCGTATCCTTGTTCAAATTAAATCTTGAATATGACATACTTCTAGAAACAACTGTAATTCCAATTGCTTATAGTAATAAATTAAATATGGAAGGCAATGAACATCAGAATTAAACCCGATTATTGTTTTCTAATTATGAGAGTTCAAATTCCAGATTAATAATCTAATTCAAGAAAGAAAATAGGCAAATGGGGGGGACAGAGAGCTTACTGTAACCCATTATTCGTTTGCCGGGGCCTTCAGCTACTTGAAAAGAATCGGGCCATCGAGCTAAATACGTCATGTAGAATGACATATTAAACTGTAATAATCACAAAATCACCATTAATGGAAACAAATTTACAGTTCGTCCGAGCATTTTCTTTTTATTAAGAAGGAAAAACGAGTTCTAGAGTTTACGGTTTCCGTTAAATGGTCGAGATTGACCGAAGCGAAAAGAAGAAGGTCGTTACAGCAAAATCGGCACATCGTCGTCATCTCACATTCTTGGAATGCCGGCCAGGACTGGAACCTTAACGAAACGCAGGGCTGCCAGAGTGCTGAGATCAATTGCGCTGTAAGCGAAGTACGTTCTTTGGAATCTAACCGTGGGCCTTTGTGGACTGGATTGGGCAATTGAGTCCACGCTTTTGGTTTGGACTTGAAAATCCGGATAATTTGGATTGAAAGTTTGGGCGTTGTCGGGCAATGTTAATATCCATCGGGTAGTCCGTAACCGAAAGAAAAAGGCCGCCCGTCGCCCCTTATCTTTGTCGAAACTCAGATCAAGCCTCGGAGAGAACCATAACCAAAACCTAGATGGATCTTCTCAAAGAAGAACTTCTCAAGAAGCGGCAGAGCCTAGCTCAGGAAAGCGGCGGCAAGCGCGTGTTCAAACGCTCTGAGATTGAACAAAAGCAAATCCAAAAGCTTCGCGAGCAAGAAAAACGCGAACTTGAAGCTAAATCTCGCCGTCAATCCAACGCATCATCCTCCACCGCGAACGATACTTCGGTCAAATCTAATCCCTCCGGTTCCAGTACCGCATCCACAACTGTATCTTCCACTGCCGGTTCCTCCAAATCCCTCACCGATGAACAAAACATCGATAATCTCGACCTCCCAAGGCAAGAAGTCATACGTCGTCTTCGCTTCCTCAAACAGCCCGTCACTCTCTTCGGCGAAGACGACGCGGCTCGTCTCGACAGGTTGAAGTATGTCCTAAAAGCCGGGCTATTCGAGGTCGATAGCGACATGACCGAGGGTCAAACCAACGATTTCCTCAGAGACATTGCGGAGCTGCGGAAACGGCAGAAGACGGGGATTGTGAGCGAGAGGAAGAGAAAGGATAGGGAAGAAGGGGGAGGAGGAGAGGACGGGGAAGGAGCCGGAGGAGAAGAAGAGTTGAGCGGCGATGGTGGGTCAAGTGGAGTCGATATGGACAAGGATTTGAAAAGAATGAAGGCGAATTTCGATGAGTTGTGTGGTGAAGATAAGATTCTGGTGTTCTTCAAGAGGTTGTTGAATGAGTGGAAACAGGAGCTGGATGAGATGGGTGAGGCTGAGAAGAGGACGGCAAAAGGCAAGTCCATGGTCGCCACATTTAAGCAGTGCGCTCGTTATCTGAATCCATTGTTCAAGTTTTGCAGGAAGAAGGTAAAGTTATTTTTGCTGATTTTAAAGATTACATTGTTTTCAATTCTGATCTTTCTTTTCTTTACCCCTATAACGAGTTAGACAGTATAACATAGGAATCATTGAGAATTAGATGATTAAAACTAGTTATTTCATCAGGATTGGAGGTACATGACTTGTATTTGTCAGTAGAAATTTTGTTGTGTTAATGTTTTGGATATGTTCCCTCTGCTAAGTCTTCGGGGGCGGGGGGTGGGGTTCGCTAGAGACGGTTAAGCATCTAGTAACTAATGAGTTGAACCTTTACTGTGCTGCTTTTGGCTTATATTCATGATATCATCAAGTCGGAATTCCTGTGACAAAAATGGTAACTAGTATCTGATTGTTTGTTGGCATTTGCAAGGGTTACGAAATTCATCCTCAGATTGTCCTGACAATCATCGAAGTATTTTCTTAACTTACTTTCAGGTTGAGTTTTTCTGTCAGCATTCCTTAACACAAATCTCTCAACGATTGTTTTGAGATTTATTCTCTTTGAACTTTCGAAATAGTTGCTAGGGGTAGGGGACTTGGAAGAAGGAAAGATAAAAATTGGAACCTAGCAACACGAAATTGTGTTATGAACCTGTTAATGTTGTCAATAATTGTCAATTATGATAAGTAATGTTAATTAATCCCTCATGAAGAATTGTTCAGGTGATAATTGTTAAATGGCAGTCAATTTTAAACCTGTTGTCTGAATCTGATAGGAGATTCATCTTATATCAAGAGTTTGTCTTCCATATGGCACAGGTGAATTGTTTTAATTCTTACTGGCTGCTTTATAGTTTGATTTAAAGCCAAAGCATGCTCTGCAGCTTTTGTCTCCTTGGATTGCTCCCTGAGCCCTGTTGCTGATAAACAAAAGTTACTTAGTAAACCCGTAGCTTCTCTTCAATAATTGACACTTCATTATATGACAATGATACTGTGCTGGATGGTATGAAGTTACTCTAAATCCCTATTAAATGTTTGAAATTGGTTTTACACAAAGCATTAGAGTTCCTTCTGGTTTTAACACTGTATTTAATGGTTGGGAAGTTTATTTATTTCCGCACCCTTGGATTGTTTTTTCTTTTTTAACAATTTATCAGAAATTTAGATGAGAGCCAACCGTTTATTTGTTCTGTTTTTCCGAGTGATCTTCACTCTAGGCGTGAAAACTAGGGAAGTTGCCAGATTAAATCCGCAGACGCACCTTTGGTGACTTGGTAACTGATATAATGATCAGCCATTACCAGATATTTAGTTTACGAACTTTCCATGGCCTTTAACTTCAATCATCCAGGATAAGTGTTTCCTTCTCTCTGAACAAATAAGAGATTGCACTCTATCCATGGGTTATCTGTTCTTTGTGCGTGTGTCTACATTTGCACGTGTGTTTATAGCATTGCTTTGCATCTATGAAACTCGTTATTTACTTGTTATATTCAAATTTTTTAGGTTCTTCCGGATGATATCCGTCAAGCATTATTGGTGGTGGTTGAGTGCTGCATGAAGCGAGACTACCTCGCTGCAATGGACCAGTATATTAAGTTGGCTATCGGTAATGCACCCTGGCCAATCGGTGTCACTATGGTTGGCATCCATGAACGTTCAGCTCGTGAAAAGATCTACACCAACAGCGTTGCGCACATAATGAATGACGAGACCACCCGCAAATACTTACAATCGGTGAAAAGACTAATGACCTTTTGCCAACGGCGTTACCCTACCCTTCCATCTAAAGCAGTCGAGTTCAACAGCTTGGCTAATGGTAGCGACCTACAGTCACTGCTTGCAGAAGAGGTCTCCGGGTGTAACTCTTCGCAGGAAAGGCTCAGTTTATTGCCTGCTCCAAAGGAGACCTAGTTATCCTTTGCATGATGTTTTATTTTTCTAAAATATCCGAAGAAAATCCTGAATTGAATTGTACATTAACGGTTTAATTTGAGCTTATCCATACAGTGATGTATTTTTCAAATAAGAATTTATTTTCTATAAGATCCCGACATACGTGCTGTGGCTGAGTCTTTACGATCTTTTAGACGGTCATAATTGGGAATGGCTTGATGTTATTTTATGTTTCTTTTTATTTGATGTCACTTCAAATGTTTACTATTAGTATAGAATAATAAATAAACAAATATATCTTTAAATTTAAAAAATATAAATAAATAAATAGAGTGATGCAAAGTGTCCTCGTGACTGACGAAAACAGTCATCTTTTTAGGCTGCATATATAAATAACCGCACTAAAAAATAACGTTGATTGTACAAAAACAATACAAGATTCTATTAAAGCCTTCAAACAAGAGACATCTGCACCTTCCCAACAATAATTTCTTTTCTTATTTTTTATTTTAAATTTAAGGAAAAATAAATAAAGGACTGCATAAGATCAGAGTCATCATAATTGATAAGAGGATTATTTACTTATTAATTTAAAATAATTTTATATTATTTTTATTTATATTATATATATAATATCTGATTAAATTAATATCAGTATTTAATTAAATATTAATTCAATAAATAAAATTAAAACAATAAAATAAATTTAAAAATATGTTGATCTTTAACTTTCTTACACACATATATATATATATTTAAAATTAAAAATTAATTACTTTTTAGGATATTACTTACTGTAAAAACTTACTAATATATATCTATAACAAATATTACACATTTAATTTTTCTATGAACACAGATAAAATAAGTGAATTAAACTTAGTTTAATATAAAAATAATATATTAATTATAATTTTTTTATATGTATTAAGACACTTACCGACCTTCCAAAATCTTAAAAATCAGAATCTTTCCACGAAACTGCCACGTGTCATCAATATATAAAAAAATAAAAATAAAAATAAAGTACTAAAAGAAATTCACCAACACTACTCCACCTCCACGTTCTCTCTCTCTCATCCACCACCAGCCGCTATGGATACCCTCCTCCTCCAACCTCCACCAGCTGGTTCCTCCTCGCCTTCCATGGCCAAACGCCCTTGCTCTTCGTCCTCCTCTCAAAACCCTAGGCTTCATTCGCACTCCTCTCAAATGGACTGTCTCCTCCAATATTTCCTTTCGCTCGCTGATTCCTCCCCTCCTGTTTCCCTCGACCTTTCCTTCGACCGCCTACTCGACTCCTGCCCTTCCGACGCCGATCAATCTCTCCTCATCGATCGCGCTCACAAGTTGGGTTGCCTCCTCCTCTGTGCCGCCAATCGCTCCGCTCGAAAGCGTGCTTCGCTTCATAACTCCATCGCCTGGGCCCTCCCGCCTGATCTTACCATCAAGGCAAAGCTTCAATTCTTCAATTTCTTTTTTTTTTAATGAACGGCTGTGACTTTGTTCTTTCTTTCTTTCTTTCTTTTTTGTGGTGATTTGTTTTTCTTTTATTATAGGTGTTTTCGATGCTGGATTCGCAGAGCCTTTGCTACGCTGCGGCAACGTGTTCGATGTTTAACAAGTGTGCCATGGATCCTTTGTGCTATGCCAACATCGACCTCACTACTGTCGTGCCCAAGGTTAATAATGCTGTTGTTTCCACCATGATCCAACGAGCTGGAAAATCACTCCAGTAAGATTTTGCCTTTCTTTTTTCGCTATTACAATCCAGCATTTAATTTTAATAATAAATGCCCAATCTTAACTACGTTTCAATACTTGAAAGCTCTCTTGAGTGGCACACAGAAAATATTTAATTAGGAAGTTCCTTATTAATAACTCAAAAGGTTTTTTTTTCCAGTTTCTTTATACTATTTCTGTTAGAGAAAAGATTAGTCTTAGTATTAGCTGGTTGATTTATATTTGCATATGGTTGGTTTTTTTTTTATTGTTTTTTTCTTGTTAATTACTGTCTTTTGAATGGTTATTTAGATCTCTTAAGCTTGGTATAGTACCTGGTCCAACTGCATCTCCTGGTTCCTGTCAGCCATTAGTTTATACCATCAGGAACTCTGATGTGTCTAGCTTTTCGTGGAATGATAAGAAGACCAGGCAAGGCAAAGAATCATCTATTCTTACAAGGTCCTGCTTATACCCATTAAGTGGGGACAATGGTGCCACTGGGTATGGTTGAATGCATTAACTTATTGTTTAGAATGCGATATATGTAATAAGCTGTTCTTTTCATTCTTATTATTTGCTTTGTTCCTATTGTAAGGACTCTTCTGAAGAGGTTGCATCTTTACAATATCGAAAGAATGGATAATGCATCACTTTGTGTGGCATTAGCAGCCTGCCCTTCTTTACTTGATTTGGAAATTGTTGGCCTGTAAGTTCCCTTATTTATGCTGGTTTTCAGTATTTTTCCTTCCTCCAATCCTACCCTCTTGCTTTTCCCTTTTTCTTCTGTCAGCTTGAGCTTGCAATAAGCTATAGCAGTTGGATGGTATAACAAGCGGTAAAAGCTTAAAACTTAAAAGTTATTTCTAAATATGAATGATGAATCAATTAACCAAAACTGAGAGAGAGAGATCAACTTGTTCGTGCACGATCATAAAACAGCATACAGATATTCATAAAGAGCTGAGTGAGTAAATACTAAATATAACACTGTGATGTTAATGAAAGAAGCACTTAGATGTTGTCTGAATCATTGAATTCCTTTAGTTCTTAACCCAGCCTAATGTGCAATTTTTTATGACGATGCGGAATTAGATCAGGGTTTTAAAAAGCGGTGGCATAACAAAGCAGCATCACCTGCCACTGCTAAAAGCTTAAATTGCGGTGTGAAAAAATTTCACGCGTATAGCAGCCGCACAATAATGGTGTAGTGGAAAATAGCGGCCATAGGCACGTTATTCTGCTACACCACCACTATCCACTGCCAAAAAAAAAAAAAAAAAAGCTTGTTAAAATTACCCTAGATTAACAGAGAGTGAAGAGAGTTAGCTACAGCAATGAGGACCATGGGACAAAAACTATAAGAAGCAGGGGAAGCCGGTGGAGTATGGGTCTAAAAGAGGATGAGAAAAAGAAGAAAAGAAAGAGAATGGGTGGCAGCTGGTGGTTTCTTGAACAGAGAAGCAGTAGCACTTGTGAGGTTTTTAGTTTATGAGGAAAAAAGATGAGCAAAAAGAAAGAGAGTAAAACTATCTGCTTTTGGGTTTTGGTTAAAAAGTATAAAACAGAGTGCATTGGAAAATTGTAGTTAAAATTTAAAAACTTTTGAGGATTTTTTAATATAATTTAGATAGAAAGACTCCATACGAAAGGATATAATGAAATTTTGAGGTTTTTTTAATAATTTAGATGAACCATATTTATTGTTAAATAATTAATATATTGATTTTATTATGTACCTTTAAGTAAGTATTATTTATCTCTACTTCTTTATTTCTTGATTATCTTGATTAAATTTTTAAATTTAAATAGTTTATTATAATTTAAAAAAATTGTGAATAATTTTTTTCAAGTAAAATAAAGAACTATATTATTTTTAAAATCATAAAATAACAGTTTTTCTGATTGTAATTATAATTATTGCATTTTATTGTAAGTTGTACTAAATTTTAAAAAATTCACTACTGCGCTGACTGTAATAACTGCAAAACCATTCGTTACATCCGCATATGTGATAAACGCAATGCTACTGAAAGCGCATCGGCTACCGCAATTTAAATCCCTAATTTAGATAGTAATTGTTTTAGCAGAGTAGCTGATGCTTCATCTGTTTAACCTTCTAAATTGTTTGATAAATGATGCAGTCATGTTGAGCTGAGGCAAACTTTGATGTCAGTGAGCTCAAATTGTCACTTGATAGAGCGCTTATTTTTTGAGTCTTCCAAAACAGGTAAAGAATCTCTTCATGAGAATGTCTTTTATAATTGCTCAAAATATCTTCTCCAAGTGTTATGATAATGCAGGGAGGGATGAGAGCTTGAAATCGCCAACTTGTTTTGATTTAGTGAACAATTGTCCTAATCTTTCTTCTTTGTCGCTGAGAGGTTTTAAACTGCATGATTATAAAGTTCGCATACTTGTTAAGGTATGCACTCATTTCATGTTGTTTAAAATAATCGCCCTTTTGATTTGCACTTCAAGGACATGCTTAATGCTTAATGGAATGAAATCTTGGCAAACATTTAAAATTCTCATGAATAAACTTATAGTGGGTGAACCAGGTTTCATATTACTTTATTCATGGTCCTGGCAATTAGATATTTTTTATCTTGAAAATATCTAATGTCGAACTTTTTACCTATATTCTATTAATGTAGCAACTTTCTTTTATCTACTCTTTGATAGACAAATTCAACTTTTCCTTATAAAAGCAGAAATACTGAATTGGTTACTTGATAAGGTGCAATGGTTGACATATTATACCAATGGTTTGTAAGTATTAGGCAAGGTGGATTTGCTTAAATATGATAAGTGCTGGTTGTTGTATGCCTGGAAGGATGGTGATTCTATTTGATTATACTGCACTTAGCACTGGTCTGATCACTTGCAGGGATTCCGTAAACTTAAGTATGCTGATTTTTCAACATCATACTCAATCACCGGCACCTTTTTGAGGTCCATGTAGCTCTTGTCAACCTTACCTATGAGAATCCTTTTAAGTCCCGTTTTTTCTAGATTCTTTTTGCACACTACTCAGAAGTTTCTTTTTTGCCCTTTGATCAGGAATTTGGGAAGTGGTGGTGGTGGAAATCTACTGGAGGTTTTAATTTTGAGGGACTGTATGCATCTCAAAGAGGTGAGGTCTAAATCCAACCTCCAACTCTTCCTCCTAGAGAAAATCCTCTCTCTCTTATCTCCTGTCTGACTTCTCATGCGCAGCTGGAAGTTGCTCAGTTTTTGACAGCAGTTCTTGCAGGAGATTTTAAGTTCCTCAGACATCTTGTGAGTGAAGCCGATATGTGAATATCATTTTCATAGTCCTTGTTTTTTCGGATCCTCGTTTGACTGTGACTACTTCCATCCCCATAGGACATATCTAACAGGGAAGGTTTAGCTTCAGCGGGTGACTGGTATCAAAGATGTTACAACTCTAGGTAAATAAATCCTTTGTGAAACTCTGTTATACTGCTGAGATTGCTTTATCTTTTACTAATATATGACCTTGTTGTGTACTACGCAGTATTATTCCTTTACAGCAGGTCTTGGAAGTAAGACCCAATATTTGTCTGCTGGCTGAGTTTCCATCAGAAGGATGGTATAGTCTGCCCTTAAACTAATTTAGTGGTTTCATCATTGTTCTTAGTTTTTTTTTTTTTTCCTCCAATAAATATTTTAAGCTGAGAAATTGAAAGTGGATAGGAAATGAAATTTGCATTTTGACTCGTGCTTCTTGGCTTTGCAGCTTCCTTGACGTAGACCACATGATTGATAGTGATTTTAACAGTGAGGTCAGCCTGCCATCCCAGCTGAGTAGTCATACTTCTGATGGTGCATTGCTTATGAGTTCATCAGAGAGCAGCTATAATAGTGATCAGGGTAGTGGTAATGAGTATCAAGATTCAGGTTTTTTAATTTTTGAGGAAAGCTCAGATGAGGTGGATTTTCTGGTTGTCTAGAAGAGCTGCCAGGCTGGGCGGGTACTGAAACTTGCAGCCACTAAATTAACTGGTATCGTGATCTCATCCTTCTGATTTTGAAAACAGGGAACCAGCTACTTTATAGATTGTTTAGGATTGCTAAGTAGTTATTCATCTCATAACGTAAAATGAGTACTTTCTTGGCACTGAGTAGAGTGCTTGATGCTTCCATCTTCATTAATGCTAGAAAGGTTATAATCTGAAAATTACCATGCTGGAGACTTATTTAATTCAGTTATCTCCAATTGTGGTTTTGCTTGACTAAAGTCGATTGTATTGGCCCAGTGTCTATTAAACTGGTAACTGCAAAATTTTTTGCCTCTGGTTTTCTTCTGTTGACCTTGGGGAGAATTTCTGGGTATTAATAAATATAAATAACATTGTTAGAGGAAATAGTGCTGTGATCTGTAAATTGAATGTTCTATTCTAGATGGTGTGTATTTTCTGACCAACGTAATGTATATTTATAACAGGTATTTGAAAAGAGGCTTCTTCGCAGTGGAAGCTGAATTGAAGAGAGGTGGATGGATCGAATTGCGTATGGCAGTATAGTTTCTTTATCATTCTCATTCATGATAATTCTATACTGCTGCTTGTGATATCCAACGGTCAGTTTGCTATGCCGGGGGATGGTTGGGGTAGGCTTTTCTTCTGCTTCACTGAGGTTGTTATCATAAAAGAAGAGCCTCTGGGGAACCATTTTTATTTTCCCCGTTATTTTAGCAGCTAATATGTGTAGATCATGAAAAGTGGCAGCCTATGCTTCAAGCGCTCTTGCTAATTGTAATAATTGCAGTGAATGGCCCTTGCTGATACCTTTGTTTTGTCTAAAACGCAAATAGCAATTCTAGCCTACTTATGTAATGTGCAAGCAAAATTGATCGTACAGATCTTGCTGTTCTCGCTGCTGCAACCATTTTAGGTTTTTGGTCAGCGTTTAATTGTTTTGGTTGTGGGAGCTTCTCGTCATGAGGGGCCCAGGCGGCCTACTCGAATATTAGGCCCACCTCAAACTATCCACCCCGCCTGATTGGATTTATTGGACCGTAGAATTTATGAAATGTTGCGTCTCGAGCTTTCCAAGCTTCTACATTCACTCCGCCAAGCGGTGAAGCCAAGCAGCAATCAACATTCAACCGCCAACCTACAGACCGTGCCGTGCAATTACGTAAAACCCGCTAACTGCACATCAACGTGACGTATCCTATCCTCCGTCAAATTTTCAAACGATGTCGGTGGTACGCTTTTAGATTCCGCCTCCCTTGACAAAACCCCTTGTTATTTGGTCCCCGTCGATCCTCTCCCTCCTCCACCACCTTGTTGGCACTCGGATGGTGTTTCGGACCTTGTCTGGTCATCCAACTCCCGGTAAATCTGCTCAGCCTTCGACAACAGCTCCCTCAGAATCTGAAATGAACGCGTCCTTTGATGTATACCGGGACTTGGAGTGCGTGGGCACCATTTATGACAAGACTACCGGCCTTCTATAATTTGACCATGAAATCGGGAACTACCCCGATCTTTCATCACCAGTTGGGGTCTTCGAATGCGTGGGCAATATTGGCATTAATATTGAATATTGAATTTTCTTCTGGTCTGGGTCAAAGTAAATGGCAACAATTAGACATTAGCGTTCTTCTTTTTTGCTTCAAGAGAATGGAGATGGATATCTTGAATCTTTACTTCGATGCAATTATGCAATAATTCATTCTTTAGGAAACCCAGTAAAAAGTCGGATCTTCATCAACAAAGGCCACAACCATTAAAAGCATTTTCATCACAAAACACGTAACTTCCTTAGCCCTTGGATTTGGATGTGACATGACATAAACATGTAGATCAAAATTTCACGTGAATCCTATTAAAATCAAAATTTTTCAAGATGCATTTCTTTCTTCTATTACACAATCAAATTTTTTTATGCATATAATATTATTATAGATAAGTTTCTTTTTATATGCAGTGCAGAGTTTTAAAAATTTTAAGTTAATTAAAAATTTTATTTAATAGTTTTATTATATATAAGTACTAAAATAGACTTATTCACTGTATGAGTAAAGATAAAATAAATAAATAAATAAATGGAAGAAATTATTTAGTGATTATTGGTTAAGAGAAAATAGATAATCTATTTAAAAATAATTCAATCTTTATTTTTAAAATAGAAAAAGATAGATACCCTATTTTTTTAATTTTGTGTAATATTCTTAATTGGATTAGTGTCATTTAACTCGCTATCTTAAATTTAATTAAGAATTTGATATTAGTAGAGATGATTGTGTTATCCTACTAATTTTAATAAACTTTTTAAATTACAATGACAACATATGATAGAATTTTTTTATATGTGATATAACATTTCTCCTATATTGCTATATCATATATTATACATAATGTTTAGTACTTTTTTATTCATTTACTAGAATTTATCATATTCAAAAAAACAGGTGAAAAATACTTTTTTTTTAAATATCATATTCAAAAAAATAATAAATTAAAAATATAAAATAGCAGTTATTTTTTAAAAATAAAAAACATTAAAGGTGACTAGTTTTCTAGTGGTTAGTTATTTTTAAAATTTTGAAGACCTAAATATCTATAATTTTTTATTATTACAATTAAAATTTGATTTTTTATATATTTCTTAAGGGATCATCAATTAAATTATTTTATAAATTTATTTTTATAAATAGATAAAAGAGTTGGTACCCAGTCAATTACTTTTCTTTTATTATATTTAAATACGTTTATAACCATTCATATATATAGAATACATTCATAAATTATAAAAATTAAATTTATAAATGATAATTAAAGTTATATTAAATAATAATAAATAAAAAATAATAGAGAAGAGGTAGACCCTAGATAAAAATAAGCTTAGCAATTTATGTATATTTTATTATTTTATAATCGTATTTAAAATATTTTATCTTTATATTAATTTTAATACATTAATAATTTATATTATATAAATTTTAAAAATATATTTATATCATATTAAATTAAATTATTTTTTATTATTTTATATATTATATTTATTAATAATATTTAATATTATCGAATTTATATAAAAATACGAATTAGGCTGAAATTTGGGGTTGGTATTGGTTGAATAACATCACATTCTATGAACAGGTTCAAAAAAATAATTTAATGTAGCAAGAAAGATATTTCCTGCCGACGGGGTCTGCTTAATAATTTGTCAAAACCCTACATAATCATGCAAAAACATCCTTTGCTTAAATAAATAAATATATATATATATGGTAGCTGTCAGTTGTCACAATAAAAAAAAATCTTATTCAATACAAAAAAACAGTTCTAAAGGGAAAAAACCGAAAGCTATAATGCAAGCAAGGAATAAAATAATTAATATTTTGGTACGTATATAATATAAATATCATATAGTAGTACGTTTTTGATCGGACGGTGGAAGGCAAAAGAGTGGGGGAAGATCGAGGCTCGAGAGAGCGACACCTGTTAGCCCTTTCGGCCTTTTGCCCATTGCTACACTCAGAAGTCCAACCAACCCAACCCAAGCTTCCTCCCCTTATTTTATCTGCAATCTATTTTTGTCCTTCAGGTTCAGGTCAAAAAGCCTTCAACTTTTCATGGAACATATGCCCTTCATATTTTTGCCTTTTTCTTTTCCCATCAAATATTGTTCCACTTCCGTTTGATGGGACAAACTTACTTACCAAGCCCTAGTAATGTAGGTGTAGCCTAAATGACTGTTGTATCCTTCCAATTTCTCATAAATTAATTAAATTATAAATATGTACACTCATTTCTAGGGTAAAAATATATTTTCAGAGACAAAATATTAAATAGTTAATTATTAAGAAAAAGTGGATAAAATTAAAAAAAAGTAATTTTTGTTAAAAATATATTATATAAAAATTCAGTTATTATTTGATATTTTAATTTTATTTCTTATATTTTTAATTAATGTTAATGTCATTTGATTTAAAATATAAAAGAGAGGGCTTATTTAACAAGTGCCGATAAACTATAATACCGATTAAAGATCATCTGATTATTATTGGAAGAAAATTTTCTTCATTTAAGACATTATTTTTACGAAATTAGAAAAATAATTTATTACTTACGCATATTTTTTTATCTTTAATATCATCACTGATTAACAATTTCCTAAATTAAATAAGATATTTTATTATAATATCAATAATATAAAGACAAACAAAGAAGTGATGATAACAATAAGAAAAAAAAAATCTAAACATTATTATTTTATTATAATATCAATAAGAAAGATCTGAACAACTGACATTTGCATTGAGTTGCACACGCCATGGTCAGCAAAAAATGCTATTCTCCTTGTTTATTTATTCAGATGCACGTGCTTCGTGTTAAAGAAAAACAGTTCCTGTAATTTCAAAATTGGTATATAAGTTTATTTATTTTTTTCTTACAAATTGAGTTTGTAACAGTAAATTTTGAATTCTTTAAAATTATTTATTCACAATTTTAATTTTATTAACATAATATTTTTATATTATTGTAAATAATTCTATATGAAATTTAAAAGAGATGGTTTATATATCTCAATGTTTAAGAAAAAAATAATTTAATTTAAATATATATATATTTAAAGTAAAATTTACTTTAACATGTTTTGTGAGTAAAATAAATAGTTCTATTTATTTTATTCAATGTTTTTTGTTTAAAAAATTATATTAAGTAAAATTTAATAATGATTATCAAACAAATTGAAAAATATTAAATATTAAATTTTTTTAATATATTAAAAATTTTCAATCCCTTTTATACACACCCCTAAGGTACATGCATCAAGTAATAATAAATGATTGATAATTAATGACATATTTGTTTTACAAATTAATTTGTTAAATTATATCTTAGAGATAGTTTATGAATGTTATCAAATTTAATAGATAAAAGATACTCTTCAAAATAATAAATATATATTTTACACCAAATCAGACGTTAAACAATTCGTTATTAAAAGGATATAACTGTTCGGTTCAGTTGAAAAAATCATGGTTATATATAAAATCGAATATAAATTAATTTTTTTTAAAAATCAAAATTAAATTAAAAAATATTTATAATTGAGTCGAGTTGTCTCAAATTTTAATGGATAAATTAATTTAATTCATTAACTTTTTAAAAAATTTTAAAATATTTTATTTTAATATTATAAAAAATTAATTATAAATTAAAATTAAGTCTAATCCAAACAATTACATATTTTTAATATATGACCAATATATTTAATTATTATTATTATTCTAATAAAGGTTTAAATCACTGGATTTCGTTTTCAAATTTTTTTTTATCGCGTCTTATAATTATTCTCCTTCCTTTGTGTCAAAATCGTAAATCGGGTCAAAACAAGGCCCACTTGTCCAAGAATTACAGTAAAGGAAGGAAAGGAACAGGCAGTACAGAAAATGCTATTTAAATATAACTGTGAGGAAGTCATCTCAGATCCGTGAGATTCTCTGCTTTATCTCTATCTCTAACCCTTTACATGTTCTTCGTTTTCATGGCGTTTTGAATTTGATTGGACCCAAAATTTTTTTAAAAAAACCTCATAAAATTAGATATGCCAATAAGGAAAAGAAACCACAGTTCAAAGATTTAGATGACATCATCGTTTACCAGAAGAAGAAGGAAGAAGAAGAA
>JAQSVH010000013.1:12519213-12538313 GCA_029448705.1 Adansonia digitata
CTTGAGATTGATGCTATCCATGGTTATGATGATAACGTCAAACATGACCAATCAGTTCTTGACCGTGTATATGGCAGACTCCAAGAGATGCAAAATTCACTTCTAAAGTCTCTGGATGAAAATCAACAATCTGTAATTGAGAATTCAGTTCTTATTGCACTGCTTGGGCGACCGAAACTAGAGGCAGAAAATCTTGTTACAGAGAAGAATTCACTTCATCAGGAGTTGAAGGTTCAGTCTAAGCAATTTTTAGAGCTGCAAAACAGAGCTGAAAAACTTGCAGATTTGAATGAAGAACTGAGATCAGAAGTGATAGAGGGAGGCCAAAGAGAAGAAGTTTTGCAGACTGAAATAGGAAGTGTTCGTGGGCAACTGTTACTGTTGCAAAAGGAATATCAGAGTTTACTGCCAGAAAACTGCAAGTTGCTGGATGAGAAAAAGTCTTTGATGAAGGAAGTTTTAGACTTGGGCAAGGAGAAACATAATCTAGAAGAAGAAAACTATGCTGTCTTTGCTGAAGCAATATCACAAGGTAACATTTCTCTTATTTTCAAGGATATTGTTGCTGATAATTTTGAGGAAATAAAGCATCACAATGACAATCTGGATATACTCAAATGTGCCAACAATGATCTTGAGGGAAAGTTAAGGATAATGGAGAGAAAGTTTGAAGATATGCAAATGCAAAACTCACATCTCAAAGATTCAATTAAAAACTTAGAGAATGAACTGGCTTCGGTTAGATCTGTTGGTGATCTATTAAATGATGAAGTTGCCAAGGGAAAGGTTCTGTTGTGCCAAAGGGAGAATGCACTTATGGAATCAGAGCATATGCTCAATGCAAGTCAAGAGGAGAGGGCCCAGTTGCATGAGGTTGTGGATGATCTGAAGACTAAATATGAGGAGGTCAAGCTGATAGGAGAAGATCAAAAGAAGCAACTTCTGAAACAATCTGAAGACTGTGATCACCAGAGTAGGGAGACAGAAAGCATTCGTCAGGTAAATCAGAAATTTGAGGCTGAATTGTCGAAATTGAATGAGGAACTTGAAGAAAGGAAACATGCGGAGGAGATTTTGGGTGTTGAACTACGAAAGGCAAGAAATGAGGTTGAACTTTCGGAAAATCAGGCTGCTGCATTGTTTGGTGAGCTACAGATTTCTGCTGTCTGTGAAGCATTGCTTGAACAGAAGGCTCATGAGATCAGTAAGGAATGTCAAGTCCTTGAAAGTAGAAGTAATTCCAAAGCTATGGAGGTAGAAGAGCTGGAAAGAAGTGTTAGAATGTTGGAATGTGAGAACCGAGGACTTGAAGCTCAGTTGGCTGCATATGATCCAGCTATTGTTTCTCTCATGGACAGTGTGACATCTTTGGAGAGTCGAATTTTCTTGCAACCTAAACTTCCCTTGGATCATAATGAAGAAGTAAAGGTAATGTCTGTTTGTTTGCTTGTGACTTCATGTCTACTCTATAACTTTTAATAAACCAAAGCAACATGACCTTCTTCATGCTATTTTGTTGAGTATACAACTTTACTTGTAATCCAACCTCATATGTCTGTCACTTCTTGAGGGTCTAGTGGTTTATTTACAGAAGCAATTGATATTGCTGCTTTCCATGCTTTTAAATTCAGTTGTTTCTTAATTCACTTTCAAATTGACTGCAAATTTATGTCCCTATGTCTTCAAATTTCCGCGTAGCATGATCTTTTTGAATCTGCTTGGTTCCAGTGAGAAAGCTATTTAGTATTTTTGTTGAATCATTTTTGGGACTGTTGTTTCTTTGTCCTTTTTGGGGCCAGTTTAGCGGTTACTACTTACCATGCAATGCATTTCATGTGCTTTTTTAAGTACTTATTTTCTTGATCTGTGTGTTAATAGAATATGTGGCCTTTGGTTTTGCTTTTACTTCTGCAAGGCCTAGATATTGCATATGGTATTGCCAAGATGTTTTGCAACACTAAAAGCATGTTGGGACTTTGTGAAAGCGTAAGCTAGTTCTGTTTAGATCTTAATAGGTTGGATATAAATGAGGGCTTCTTGTCAGTAAATTATCATTTATGTTAACAGTACCACGGATCTTGGATGGTATCAGCTTTGATTCTCTTACTTACAGTTGTCTTGTTTTCTAGGATTCCAATCTGGGGACTGAATCGAATGCTGAAAACTGTCAACAAGCAAGTGAAGATCAAATTGCCCTAGTTCCAAGTGGTTTTTCTGACTTGCAGGGTATCCATGTGAGAATTAAAGCTATTGAAAAAGCGGTGATGGAAATGGAAAGGCTTGCAATGCTGGAAAACTTAAATCTCAATTCCAAACTGGAGGCTGCTATGAGACAGATTGAAGAGTTTGGAAGCAGCTCACGACGAGAAAGTGTCAGAGCAAAGAGGCAGGTGAAGGCTAGACAAGAAGGGGGGGAACTTGGCCATGTTATCAGTAACAATGTCAGAATGCAGAGATCAACACCCGAAATCTCTGAAGAGGACAACGAGATGATGACAAAAGACATTATGCTTGATCAGATGTCCGAGTCCACATCCTACGGGTTAAGCAGGAGAGAAACTGAAGAGGTTGATGATCAGATTCTTGTGTTGTGGGAGACCCCTGACCATGATGGTAGTGTTGACGTGAAAGCTGGCAAGGCCCCAAAGAAGGTCGCTGCACCAACGGACTACCAACAGACTGCTAGAGTGAAGGCACACAAGGGCAAAAATGCCTCTACAGAGTTTCTTGTGAAGGAGTTGGCTGTAGATAAAGAGAGCTTTAAGAGGTTTACAGAGCCCAACAGAGAAGGAAGCAAGTGGAAGATTTTAGAAAAACTCGATTCGGATACTCAGAAGTTGGCTAACCTTCAAATAACTGTGCAGGATCTGAAGAGGAAGGTGGAGATAACTGAGACAGGCAGAAAGGGGAAAGGAATTGAATATGGTGCAGTGAAAGAGCAGCTAGAAGAAGCTGAGGAAGCCATCGTGAAGCTAGTTGATTTCAATCGCAAATTGATGAAGCATGTTGAAGATAGTTCCTGGTATCCTGATGGAAAATCTGCATTAGAATCCGATGAGAGTGGGAGTGTTAGGAAGCGTAGAATATCAGAACAAGCTCGAAGACTGTCTGAAAAGATTGGGCGGGTGCAATTGGAGGTGCAGAAAATACAGTTTCTCTTACTGCAGCTTGATGAAAAAGGAAGCAGAGGACGAACCAGAATCAAAACAAGAGTTTTATTGCGGGACTATCTTTATGATGGGGTAAGAACCATCCAAAAGAGAAACAAAGCACCCTTTTGTGCATGCATGCAACCTCCAACTGAAGGAGATTGAGGCAATTGCTCATCGTGGGCTCCTCAATCAGCGTAGTTTACCACTAATGAGACTTTAGTTACATTGTCCATAAATCTGCCTTTCTAGTTTTATGTTTTACATATTTACTTTCTTATAGTCTTTCTTATTCAGTTCATAGATCCTGCTGTATATATCAGGCTCCATCTAATCCAAAGAAGCTGCACTTCTATTAGTCTAAAAGTTTTCTTCTTTATACTTCTATCTTAGCATAAATCTGGATTTCAATGGAATTTTTTTTCTTTCAAGGCCGATTAATGCAGTTCTTCAATGCGTTAATCTATTGCATGTTGCATTGGAAGCTGTTTTAAGTTTCTCTCACTCTGGAGTGGAGTAACGTTACAGGGAAATTATGGAAGCAAATGCCAGGCACAAAATTATGGCCAAGTTGCTACAATTGCTTCAAAAGATGGGTTTTGGAGGACGACACATGGCAATTATAGAACGCCAGCAATTTAATCTCCAACTAAATGAAGAGTCTTTCAAAGCTAGACATGGACTTTGCAGTGAAAGAACAACCAACAGCAGGACCAAAACCTGCTCTAATGTCTAAAAAAGAAACAAGGGCAATCTGAATGTGATGGATATCTACTTCATTTTTCTGAATGAAAAATATCATAGTTTCTTTAGGGTTCTACCCAAATTGAACCTTTCCATAACACAATTGACGCTCAACTATCTTTCAAATTACTTTCCTGGTGCTTTTTGTTTACTTTGCAGCAAGTATTTGGCTAGGTTTTCCCGCATGGTTTTGCCTGTTGGATCAACCTGCTTACAGCATTGCTCTCCATAACCCAAGTCATGGTGACCTGATAAGGCAACATCAGGATGCAACTGATCTCCACTGTCAATGATAATATTATGAAGTAAACAACACACCAAAATGATACTAGGCAATTTCCGCTTATCCGGTCTCCACATGACTTTGTTTAGAATTCTCCAACTACCCTTCAACTGCAAAAATGACCTCACTGCAAGCGACCTCGCAACTTCATGCCTGGCATTAAAATTAGTAGACATGGAAGAAGAGGGGCCATGAATTTCATACGGAGTTATGAGCCAGGGAAGAAGAGGATACGCAATGCCACCAACTATGAATTCTCTCATTTCTAGTCCTTCTGACAAAGTCCTTGTACTTCCATTCAATCGATCCCCAGCTTCGCAGAGACGATAAAATCCAGAGCATTTGAGTAATCTAGACACACTCATGCCACCAGGCCAACCTGTCACAATATCAAGAAATCGCATCTCGTGGTCAACTATTCCCTGCAAGAACATACTATAATTGCTCTCTTGGTCACACCAGTCATCTGAAGTTTGAACTGCTGGAAGAGTCATGATAATATGTGTTGCATCTATAGCTCCACAACAATTAGGCAATCCAAATAAAGCCTCGAATTTCGATTTAATTTCCGCCATTCTATTGGAATCAGGCCACTTAAGATGGTGCTTGGCACGTTCTTCTAATGCTTCAATAAATCTCCAGGTCACTTGAGAAACAGTAGATTGGCCAACACCAAAGGAAGCTCCAACCGAGACCTGAGACTCACCGGACGCCAGCCTTCTTAGGGCAATTGCAACTTGTTTCTCGACACTGAGAAGCCTTCCCTCAATGTTGATAAGCCCAGATGGTGGCCTTGAAACAAGGTCTTCTCTCACAAGGGAACAAATGTAATCAAATGTCTTCCTTGCAACCCTGAAGAAATACTTGAACCCTTCTTCCTCATTTGATGGAATCGAAACACCTGCCAGTTGGGACTCACTTCCAATGAGATCAGATAAAAAAAATTTCATTTCTCACTGTAAAGCAAACAAATCAAATACCCTAAAAAATGGAAAAATAAAAACTTTACATCTAATTCCTAAATTTCAGATCTTAAAACCCATATAATGTGATTTTTCCAGCTGAAAATATGACACTCAATTCAGCTTCAACCTCACTATTAACCGTGTCAAAGGCGCAATCTAGCTATGACTATGAAGACCCATTACTTTTAATGACACAAAATTAAAGCTCTCTGCAGAAAGAAATGAAATTGGGAATTTGTTTTTATAAGTTTAAAGTCGGAACCTGGAGTTGTAGAGTTCTTGTGCCAGAAACTATCCCACCAATCGGGTTCGGAAACTCTGGGTTCCACTGGAACCACACAAACGCTTTTGTTTTTCTTCAATTTCTTTGATGATTTCTTCGTTTTCTTGGATTTCTTAACAGGAGCCATCGAAGAAACAGCCTAAAATACTTCAATTCAGTATTGCCTTTAACAAGGGCCGGTTTCAGCAGAATGTTTGATGCACGAGAAAGTGAAGGAAGAAAAAAAAAATCGAGCTCAAGCAAACCGTACAGCATCTATACTCTCTTCACCCTCGGCATTTTTTTTTCTTATTATTTAATTGGGATCTTCTAATTAAGCCTCCAACTTTTCTCAAAGCCATGATAATATATTTGTTTATAGTAAACACGATAATTTTATATATAATTACATAAATATAGAATGTATAAATTATTTAATATACTCCATAAATATGTATATATCTTAAAATTTCTCCATGAGTTGAAGGTCGCAAACGTATTCTCAGAGTAATTTCAACAAATATTTTATTCGCTTTGCCTTTTTTTCCCGGCCATAATTAAATTTGCTTCAAATTTCCACTTCTTTATTAGTTGGCGTCTGGCTTTCTTTTTGTTCATTAATAGTAGCAGTATTTATTTATCCATGTCTTAGTTGGATTGGGAGCTTTTAATAATGTACAACAATTTTTGCATTTTTCAATTCCAATCTTTTCCTTTTTAACCTTTTTGTGTTGTTTGTTGTCTTTTCGTTGTTCATGCTTTCTTTGTTTGATCTATGTTTAGGTGCTAAAACTTGGGAAGAGTGATGTTCCATTGAAAAACCCAGATAGCAGATAGTAATATCTCCTCTTTTCTCGATGCAGCTTAAATATGCTCAAGCTTCTTGAATCCTTGAAACTAAACCAAGTCACAGAGTATGTAGCCATTTTGAATTTGGAAAATGAAAACATCGGTAGGATCCGTGACTTGAGAATTATGTTCAAGGCGTTAGGATTTTGCATGATGGAGTCGAATGTGTGATAAGCCCGCCATTGGAAAGCAATACGCTTTAACAAAGCTTATTGGAATCATGTACAGCGGAAGGGCTCCTTATACTATAGTAATGTTCAATCAATGGTAGCTAGCCTTGTCCTAGGAGAAGATGATCGAAGGAAGCCAGAAAGGATCAAGTAAAAAAAACACAAGCTAATAATCATGAAAGGAACGAGCAAAACTTATTTAAAGGCGCTAACTTAGATTATAAATGGTAATGAAGGTTAATGTGAAATTCATCCCAACCTGTGGCAACAGTCGCATTGTGACCATGGTATTTTCACTCTTCTAACTGATCCCATGTATCTTCTGTCCCACAACAAACAACAGCAAACAGTGAATTTCCCATTTCTACTGATCAAGAATGTGCTTCCCCAAGTGAGGCATTCATAATAGTAGATTTTTCACCCTAACAAAAATATCATGGTGAAGTCCTCTCCTGAAGGTTTAAGTTTCAGTATTCAGAAGGGAAAGCCACGGTCGATCCTTCAATGCTTCCGCAGGTCAGCGGGGTCGGAAATTTTAGCGGGGAAACTTTTGTTGCTTTTTTTGCAGCCAGCATGGGGTAAAACGTTCTCAATCTCAGATTTTCACGTGGAACAAAATTAAAACCCTGGCTGTCAGCCTTTGGAGCAAGCTTTGGAAAATAAACTTTTGCTGATAAGTACCAAAATGCAGTAACTCAAGAAATTCAACCAATAGTTCGAACACTTTCAGCACGATTGAAAGATGGGATGACATTTGCAGAATTCGCACGAGAAACTACCAAGCAAGATTATGGTGGCAGACTGGCAATGGCAATGGTTTACGATTTCATAAATGATTAGCTCATTTGGTGAGTTTTTTTTTTTTTTTTTCCTGCAGGAATATAGGCTGTCCATGTCGATAGAGAACAGCCTTTAATCATGTAGGCTTCTTTATTAGAGTTTTAAATCTCATATTTTTACTTGCGTTTAGATGCATTTACACTTAAGATCTCATATTTTTACTGGAAAGGATTACCTTTCATTAAGCAGCTCAAAGCATAGCGGTTCTTTTATATCCAAGCAACTCACTTCTAATTGAATGATCAAGCAGCATTGTCATTGGTGATTCAAGCTTCATCATTCAATATTTTTTGTATACACGAGAATTGATTATAGATCATTCATTTGGATACTGCATCCATCAAATCTTTGCATAATTTTATGTGGTCCTATACTAACTAATTTGCCTACCATTTGTACTAAGTTCTAGCTTTATAGCAAAGTACCAAACGAGTATATTTTCAATACGAATATAATTTTTTAAAATTTTTATAAATTTAAAAAAATTAAAAGAATTTATCTTATTTTATATTTTAATGCGTAAATATTTATCGAATATAAATATTTAAAAAAATAAAAAGTCTATCACCGTTAACAAAGTTTGTTTGAGTAGCTGAAGGACAAGGAAAATACTGACTGTTGATACTTGGGACAGTTTGGAGTGCGACAGAAGATTGCTCTGTTTAGTACAACAGTGAATGAATGCAATTCAAAATCTGTAATTTTTATTATTGTCCATGGGGTAAGTAATAAGTATTACTCATGCATAAATAATAAACACAAAATCTCCCTCTCTCTCTCTCTCTCTGCCTGCTTTTGAACAGTGAGAAACTGGTTGTTCATTGTTAAACGAGTTGTTTCAGCAGCGAATTTACTGATTGATTCCATGAAACAGTGCCTTTTCCTGGCATCCAAGCTAAGTGGACGAGATTGGGCATTCTGAACCCAGGTGAAATTTATTCTTGATGCCAAAACCAGGTGCGTGAATGAACAGGGAATTTATGCTTCCGGACATTGGCTTTTGCTTGAGTAAATCTGTTATATGCTGGGTGCCGCAGTGTAATACTATCTTATAAGTTGCATACTGCTGCGCCATGGTTTTGGCTTAGCTTGAATATAGTACGAAATATAATCCTTGGCTTATGTGAAAAATTTTTTAAAAAATTGAACGTGCTTTCATTAAATGTGTATTCATATGTGACACTTGATTTCAATTCAAAGTGATGTAGCTACTGTAGCAAGAAGACGGAGAAAAAAAGTTTGTGAGGGAACAAAGGTGAGTTTGAGTTTACTACACTAAGGTTTCTCATTAAATCTTAAAGTAAACTTTTAGCATCATAAATTAGTTTAGTGGGAAGAGAACTTGCATCTAAATTTGGTGATTTAAATATACATATCATATCTCGTATGTCAATGACATTATGTTTTAATATTGTTTTTATAATTGCTAAAAAAATTATATTTTTGTATTGTATCAAAATCTATCGAGCCTAGTTACATTTGCATCCATAAAAGTCTTTAAAAAGTTGCAATAACTAATATGATACGCGAGCATCCGTAAAAGATGAAAGTGAAGATTATCAAATTAAATGTTGAATTTTTTTGAAAATCCAACTTTTTTAAACCGGGTATTTTTTAGTGACATCGCATTCATCTTCAAAGACGCCTTTTCGGGAGTATTATAATAATAATAATAATAATAATAATAATAATAATAATAAATGCTTGAATGAAATGTAACTTGGAAGGGAAGATAAGGTACTTATTCAAAATGAACGATGCAAAGGGAAAAGTAATGGCTGGTGCTTGCTGCTGGTATTTTTTACTATTGATCATTGAGAAAACAACGAGGCAAAGAGGAATAAAAGGGTGAGTCTCTTTGGTCTGTGCCTCAGTTGTCAGGTGGCAAGCAAGAAACAAAAGAATACAAAAAGAGAAAGGGCAAAATAAAATGAAGCAAAGTGTAAGATCAAAAGAGAGATGATGACGTATCCAGGCACGCGCATGTTAGACTTGCCCAAAACTGTATTAAAAAAAAAAATCGTTTTAAGGCTTCAATTTTGTCGTTTCATCTGGACATCGCAAAGCTCTGTCGGCCTTGGACATTAACAAGACATTAGACATAGACAGCCATGGAAAACACAATTTACTTCGGTCACCTCCAACGTTTACTGGTGGTTTCCCGCCCCTGCCATCTCGCGCAACGTTGTCAGCCCTGCCTGGGGTAACACAATCATGCTAGTATCTTCAATTGATCAGATCGCAGAGGGATTACTGCAAATAAATAATAATCTTTCTTCATTTTTAACCCTTTAGTGCTTGCCCCTGGGGCTGATTGGCTTTTAGTCCCATCATAATCACATGCATCCTCCATTTTTTAAGAAAACAATTCATATTCTCAAAGTTGGTCCACTTCTGTTAATGTAAGTGACATCCAATACCCAAAGGTAAAGCTAAAAACTTTCTCATCTATAAAAGCCCCCCATGAATCATCCCTCTGTTTTCGTCTTCTTTACAGCCTTAAAAACCAAAGCACTACTTTCAACTTCGCTTTCATGGAAGAGGCAAGTCCGAGGACCCGTCGTCGGCCGGAGCACGTTTCCCACATTTCCCTCTCAGGAACGCAGCTTCCACAGAGCCCAAGAGGTCCAATGGAGTTCCTTTCAAGGTCATGGAATATTTCGGCTCTCGAAGTGTCCAAAGCCCTTGCTCCTCCTCCTCATCATCACCATTCAGTCAGTAGTAGTCCGGCACCGATGTCTGCTAGCAGCTCTTCTTGCACCACCATTTCTATACCTGAAGACGTAAATGGCGGCGAGACGGAGGAGCTTCACGAGGCTGCCAGCAACCAGTTCTCTTTCACTTCCTCGGCTACTTCTACTGCACAGCTCGTTCTTGAACGCATCATGTCACAATCGGTAAGTTCTTTAACCTTAGTTTCATGTTCAAATAAGTGTTAGAAACTCAGGGTCTTTTCTTTTTCGCGCTTTGGTGAATGATTTTACCGCTCTATACTTACAGGAAGTGTCACCATTAACGTCAGGGAGGCTCTCTCACAGCAGCGGACCTTTGACTAATGATAATAGCCCTCCAGTTTCTCCATCTGAGGAATTCGACGACGTCGTCAAGGTCTTGTATACTTCCCCTCTCCTTTTCCGCTGTAGTAATACTTAAACAATTGGTACTCTATAATATAATACTGTTTTATATTTTTTATGCATTAGCGATCTGTTTGGTAGAAAAGAAAAGGAAAGAAAAGGAAGAGAAAGGAAATGTTGAACGATACACTGAAGACGGTAGTCAGAGAAAAGCATTAGTTGTCCCTCTCTGTAATGCTTGTAGGAGTCTTTGTCTTTGGATTGCTTTAGTTTTACACTGAACAGACAAATGCAGACGCGGGAGCTTTTGACTTCTTCCAATAAAACCTTTTGATTTCCCTAACGATCTTATGATGTCTGTCTCATCAACTAAAGCTGCCTGATTTCAGGCCTTAAAAAATAATGAAGTTTCTTACCAGTTACCAGCTATCGTATCCAATTAAACAATTTTGATTGCCAGCTGTTGGGTTAAGCTGATTTTTGGTCCCCACTGGTTTCTATGGCCCATATTCGAGCTTTTGGTTTTGATGCCGTGATGTAAGATTTTATACAAGATTAATTAATTCTTTGAAATTATTTAAATCATTAAATAACCAGTCCGGAGTACAGGGGTGGGAAATGATGCTGTATTTCAGTTGAATACATCATGTGACTCGTGTCACTGATTATCAGTTTGCTTATCTGTTTTTTTGATCATTCCATCCACCTTCAAAACTCAAAACCTTAGCCAGCCCAAGTAAACAATCTCTCACGCTTCCCTTAACCTGAAAGTAAAACAGTAAGTATACGAAACCTGAAACCACCAGATTCTTCAGCTTTCAGGTCACATCTGTGCAGGCAACATTTTCCCCGAAACTGTTGATTTTTTATCGTTAAAAACCACAAACTTTGCGTTTAGCTCGGAACTTTATTAAGGAAACTTTGAAATATGACTCATGGTCCTAATCATTGTTCATGCCATTGTTGATTATAATTTAAGTTTCCAATGTTGTCGCATTTCCATGCTTGTACAAGTTGGAACCCATTTTAAAAAGTTGGCTTTGTATTTTTGCAGTATTTCCGTACCCACAACTCCATACAACCTTTATTCAGTGGAGGCCGCCGCGCAAGTGCTGGTAACGGCGTGAATACACCCAGTGGGGCCAAGACAGTGGGGAGATGGTTAAAGGACAGGAAAGAGAGAAAGAAAGAAGAAACCAGAGCTCATAATGCAGAGCTCCACGCTGCTATCTCAGTTGCCGCTGTTGCCTCGGCGGTAGCCGCCATTGCAGCGGCCACGGCGGCTTCTTCTTCCACTTCCACCTTGGGAAAAAATGAACACTACTCAACGAAGACCGACATGGCAGTGGCATCAGTAGCAACATTAGTAGCTGCGCAGTGCGTGGAGGCAGCAGAAGCTATTGGAGCCGAACGTGACCATCTTGCTTCAGTTGTGAGCTCCGCTATTAATGTTCGTTCACACGATGATATCATGACTCTTACAGCTGCTGCCGCTACAGGTGAAGATTCCTCCCCGCCTGCACCAATCCTGGCTCTTCGAAATTAATTGATTATGAACTTTAATCACAAAATTTTTTAATATTCATTCTTTTTGCAGTCGATTCTTTGGAGAAATCGTGCTTGCTGCATGGAACTTTCATTATTTGCATTCATTATTTTAAAAAAATGAACGTTCATTAATGGAGAAATTTTCTTTCTTTTCAGCTTTACGTGGGGCAGCAACCCTAAAGGCAAGAGCACTAAAGGAAGTATGGAACATTGCAGCAGTTCTTCCATCAGAGAAGGGATTAAGCTGTGCCAAAGGCAATAAGGGGCACTCAAACCGCAACTATAGCGGAGAATTTGCCCCTGGGGAGGATTTCCTAACTGCCTGTAGTCAAGAGCTCCTTGCCAAGGGTAGTGAACTTCTCAAAAGAACCCGGAAAGGTATTAAATATGTTCATATTTGCATAATTACACATCAAGGTATGAGTACAATGATTCGAGTCTGAGTGTTTAATATAGATATATGTTCGACTAAATATATTCAATTTTTTTAAAAGTTTTTTTTTTTTTGTTGTATTTGGAAGTTTATTTAAGCTTCATATCTTATATTTGAAAATCTTTAAGACAAAAATATTTTTAAAAAAAATCAATAGTTGGAATAATATAGAGTAAAGATAATCTAGTTCACATTTTTGTCTATATGCAGGTGACCCGCACTGGAAAGATGTATCGGTTTATATGAATAAATCAGGCCAGGTAGCTATATTGCTTTAGTCCAACATGTCAGTAATATTACCATCCCACACAATTGCACTCTTAACACCATAATCATCAATGTTTTGAACTTTTGAAGGTGATTTTGAAGATGAAAAGTAAGCACGTTAGTGGGACCTTCACTAAAAAGAAGAAGAGTAAGTTTTGTAGTGGTTACCAAGACAATGTTTGCCAATGTTGATATAAGAAACTGTGGATTGCCTTAGAAATAGTAATAAATTTTTTCTGGGGGTGATTTCAGATGTGGTTTTGGAGGTGTGCAAGGACATGGCAGCATGGCCGGGAAGACATTTATTCGATAGCGGGGAGCAGCGCCTTTACTTTGGATTGAAGACTGAAACAAGAGGGCTCGTAGAGTTTGAGTGTAGGAGTCAGAAAGAATACGATCTTTGGACTCAAGGAGTCTCAAGGCTTCTGTCAATTGTTGCTGAAAGTAAAGCCCAGGAAACAAAACCCACCTACATGGCCTCGCGGCGGTAAGAATTTGGAATTTTGGAGTAATAACTGCGCTCGATTGCTTCTAAGAGCTCAATGCAAGCAATTAGACGTACGAGTCCATTCAGACCAGGGCAAATATCTAATTCCGCCGTGCATACTTTTAAGATTTTGAGCTGGTACAATCAAAGTTCTGTGACTGATCAATTTTTGTAATGGGGAGAGAGGGTTATAAATAGTACTTCCTAACCTTTAAAACAGTCGAACATGTGTAAGATTGAACTCTTTGATTGCATTATGGATACATTATTTTTAGTACAAAGAAATTTGTAGTTTGAGATTGGAGAAGGGCTTATGCTGAAATTCAGGTTCCAAATTGGACCCAAGTTCTGCATTATAGGCATGGCTTGCCTCACTACATTGTTGTCCAGTTCAAATCATTTCTATAGTATACAAAAGAGCTAGGGAATTTTAAGTAGGAGAGTAAAAGAAGGATAAGGAAAACCAATCACATGGTTCAACCAACAGGGTTTTATTTTAAATTCATAGGAGAAAAGTGAAGCATTATTTTTTTTTTTTTTGGTTAGTGTTTAGGCAATTCTTATTGCAATTATTTTCTTGCAAATATATTTTTAATAATTATATCATCTTTGGAAGGCAAATACTTTGTAAGATTTAGAATAGGCAATCCTAGCACAAAAGCAAACATATATATTATGTATATCTGGAAATATACCCAGCCTTTGAGACCCAGCTAAAAACTTGGGTAACATCCATTACTTTACACACGGAATTAATGGGGAATAATGAAGAGCTTGGAAGAGAGAGATTTTAAAAAAGGGACTTAAATCTGAAAAAGAAATGCAGAGGACATGATTATACATATAATGGAATAATAGACGCTTCGAAACGATAAACACACAAGAAAGAAAACAAAACATTATGACCAAAAATTGAGGCAGAAATCCTAAAAGCATGCAACATGTGTGACTAAGAAATTATCTCACTTTTTTTTTATTCCACAAACAGAATTAATAAGATAGAATATATCCTTAAGATATATTAAAACACTAATTTAAGAAAAAAACAAAGACTATGACAGTTTCTTAATCCTCGCTGTGGAATGAAAAAATTTCGCTATGAATAATATAAAAAACAAATTCAAATTAACAATTCACCATTAGTCTCCAACCACAAGGCAAGCAGCTTGAGTTGGGATGTGCCGTGGGGCAAAGTTACATCGGAATCTCCCGTTAAGTCAAACCCTATAAATATAATTAAGTAAAATAATCACACTTTTCGTTTATATTTTTGGATATATTCCAATTCAACTCTCAACTCTTCAGTCATAAAGAAGATGGAAAGGAAAGTAGGGAATGACAAATATTCTAAACTAAAAATATACTGAAAACAACTGCTGTTCTGTTATAACTACGTAGTATATGATGCTAAGGCATTTGCATATGCCTGCCTGCCTACCTACCTACCATCATGTGGGCAAACAAATGCATAAGCATGCAGATTGACCAACATTTACAGTCCCAAGCAAGGAAAATAACGTACCTACCGCACTTTCCTCTCCATCGCCTCTCCTTCCAAATGCCAAGGATATTCAAGGAAAACAATTGTAACCCCCACTCTTGTGCAGTCAAAACAGCCAAATGAATAAGCATAGGCCTTGATTTAGATGTTCTAGATCCCTTGCAGTGGTTATCGATAAATTGAAAGGAAAGATTTTCCAGGAGGTGAGATAATGCACGATGAAATATGCAAGGAAAACAAAATCTTCCATTCAACCAACTCTGATATGATTTCAGTGTAACAACCCAGATTTTGGCTGTTTTTACATTATTAAAGTTATGAAATTAAAAGGAAAAAGAGGATAAAAACAAGGTTTAGGTGACGAATAAGGATTGTTTATAGGCACTGTGGCATCCTTCAACTATTGGCAGCTCTGAATACAGTAAGCAGCGAAAGGAAGAGATTAATTATGTCCAAATACAGAGATACCGCAGCCCAAATATAATCATCGTAAGAGTAGCGCTTGATTAAGTTGTCTGTATCATATATGATATAACCGCAGAATATGACAGAGGCCAAGCACCCATAGATCATCACTGATAATCTACCCAGTGGGAAAAGAATCTGCGCCCAGGAAGACGAACACATTCCAGCAATGAGAACTCAATAAATTGTATAGAATAAAGGTACATATGAGGGGAAAAAACAACTAAATAAACATGGCAAGATCAAAACACCTGGATCAGAGAAAAAACCATGAGAACAAGGATGGCACCAAATAAGAAAGGACCAAGGAAGTTGAAATCATGGCCTCGCCTTGCAGCCCAGAAGGTGTACAGGGTGAGAGCCACAACCACCACAGCCGTCAGAATCACAGATTCCAAAATAACTTTCCCTGTTTGTGAACAAAATGCACATAAATTTAATTAATGCAATGCTACAATCAGTAGCATCTGGATGCAAAATAACTGCATTTGCCAATTATACAGTGAGTTAAACTCGTAATATATTATTCTTGTTGAGATGCAAAATAACATGATGGTAGAAAAGTCATAAAGTTTTATGAAATGCTAAGCTAATCCAAATACACTTTTAACTCCATAGAAATAGTGATAAATAGAAATTTCTTTTCTCAAAATGAGGGGAAAAAAAAGGTCACAGAGAAAAACCGATTGCTTAACCTGCGAAGAGTTATTAATGCAACCGTATAAGTTATCTATAGACAATTACTATTGAGGAAAATGAGAAAAAAATGCAATACAATTAGATGGAAAAAAATCCAAGAAAAAACCCTCCATTCACATTAGAAGCCTTACAGTTTTGAAAGAAACAGAGATTAATTCAGCCATACACCTTAATTAACAAAAAAACCCCATTCTCTAAATTCACTAAGCATTTGCTTAATATTAACTATAATCAAAGTTAAGTTCCCTATTCTAATTCTTAAAAGGGGAAAATATCACAATTCGCAACCCTCTATGTGAATATATTGGCTCCAAGATTCAGCAATTGCTATATTTAAAAAAAAAAAAATCAATAAAGAACGTAGCCCAAATTATAATTAAAAAAAAAAACAATATTCCCAATCCATATCTTACCGCTGGTAAAGGCGCACGTTAATCCAACAGCAAACGCCAGAGAAACCGTAAAAACTCCAAGAAGAAGATAGTTCAAAGGATGCTTCTGGTGATAGTAATACAATGGACAAAGAGCTGCAAAGAGTTACCAATTTGCTTTTTAGTCAACCAAAAAATCAGAAATTAGGAGGACCAAAAAAACAAAAAAAAAAAGAAAAGAAAAGCAGAAACATACCAATGAAAGGCGTGATGATTAGAACTATGTAAAGGGCCAAGCCGGCCCCAGTGCTGACGAAGAAATGAGCGATCGGATGGACAGTGACCACGGTGGCGGCCACCGCGATTGTGGCTAACAGTTGAATGGAAACGATTGAGTAAATCTTCCGGATAAAAGCCCACCTCATCTCCGGCGGCTCTAGCATCATGGGATACAAAGACCTGGCTCCGGCCTCCGCATCAATTTTCCGGTACGCATGATTCCACATCATCCCTAGGAAAACAAAAATCAATTAAAAAATTTGGAATGGAAGGAATCGAAATTGCTGCTAACTGTACTGGATTTTTTTTTTTTTTGAGGTTCTCCGATTGGCAAAAGGAAGACACTTATTATTTTAGGGCGTGAAATGTTATCTCACTAGAAAATTATAATAATTAATCTGGATACTTATTTATGCATCAAGGTAGATAAATATATATATAGTTAATGAATTAAATTAAAAATATATTTTATTTGTATATTTTTGTTTAGTTGGTAAATTTTTTAAAATAAAATTTTAAATTATTTTTAAATAAATAATAAAAAATAAAAAGATTGAAGATTGAAGAAAGGAAAAAATATTTATTTTTTGTTTAGGTAGTTTTTCTTTAGTTTACTTGAATTAAAGTTTTTAAAAATTAAACATTTTTAAGAAAAGTAAGAAATATTTAACTCTTTCTTTTTATTTGAGTAAAAAAATTATATAATTAAAGAAAAATAATTACTATTTCTTACTTTACTTTTTTTTAAATAACCTCAATCTAAAGATAAATAAGATTCGAGATGAGACCGTTCAAAATAAAAAAATCTAAAATTAAAGAGATTTTTTAATTAAATTTAAGTATTAAACTAGTTTTAAACTTATGCGATGCACAGAGAGTACATATTTTTTAAATATGTGGTACGATATAATATGTTTTATTTATAATTATATAAGATCTAATTTAAAATAAAATGCATGGAATTCTTTATATGTCTATTAAAAATTTATAAGTTTTCTTTTAATTTTTCAACATTTAAACATAATTAAATGATTTAAGTACGTCAAAATAAATTTAAACAAATATTTATACATGTATTTAGTTTAATGAATACATAAATTATTTTCAAATTAAATACTAAAATTGTGGCATTAAATACTCATGCTTTCAAATCATATCCCTTTATTGTTTATATATTTACTTTGATTTACAAATCTGATTTTTTAATTAAATGTTTTTTTAACAACCATTTCAAAAGAGAAAGTAGACATATATATATATATATGTATAATTCGATCTTTCTAATTAAACGTGTTTTTACAACCAATTAAAGAGAGAAAAAATAATTTTTAATAATTATTTTAATTAAAATTTTAATTTAACATGATTTTTAGTTATTTAAATAATAAATTTAAATGTTAAATTTAAAATAAATATGGAAAGAAGATATTCAAAAGTCAGATGAAGACATGCGGGCAAAAAAGTCCGTCCACCCTGACAGCTACCGTAAAGCAACCAAGACAAATCAAACAACGACGTGAGAGATGAAAAGTTACTACAGTGGAGGAATGTGAGGGAAAAAAACAATAACGGCAAATAAGATCGAAGAAATTTTATTTTCGTCGGCCCTTCCTGAAAACAACCAATGGCATTAGGTAACGTGTTTGAACATGGACCTTTAAGTTCATTTTCTCGATTTCAATTTTCACTCAAACCGTCGCCTTTACTGCTTCAATTATGACATACGGTGTTATGAATTAGTGCATTGCTTTAATTTTATCATTTATTTAAAAAATAATTTTTAAATTGAAGAATAAATATAAAAATAAATTTAATTCATCATATTTGAAAAAGTTTAAGATGATATTAAAATTTAATTCATTAAAATTATATTTATATTTAGTGTTTATTTTATATTAAAAGTATAAATTTAACAACTCATTCAATACTTTATAACTTATAAAATCACTTAATACAGTTTTTTTTAACCATACAATTATCATTATATTTTTTTATTCAACACTCAAAGTTTTTTTAAAAAATTACTTACGTCAATCTGTCTCATATTATTTTTAATATTTTAATTTTTATTAATAATTTGTTAATATAATAATTTTTATTTAATAATATAAATATAAAATTTTGAAATAAACTTATTTTTTAAAAAATAAAGAACCAATCATTATACTACAGTTGGTACAAATTTGATAGCTATGTGAAAATGCTATACACGAAAACAACATAAAAAATAACTTAAATATAATATGATAAAAAAATAACATGACTGCAAACAAATATATGAACGTATTAAAATTTATATAAAATAAACATAACATAAAATTAAAAGTTATTTGAATAATGTCAGTTAGACCTGTTAATTTTAAATACTACAAAAAAAATAATTAAAATATAATATAACACAAAATAATAGTACTAATATAAATAAATACATGAATATGTTAAAATATATAAAAATTAAAAATAAATGTATAGGATTAGATAATTACAAATATAGTTTTACATTATAATTATTTTATAATATAATTTTAATAGGTTAGTATAAGTGACAGCCTGAACCAATAATGAATTTAAAAAAAAATGTATGTGTATTATAATTAATTTTCATTTACAATTATATTATATCTTTAATTTTATATTTTATATTTTATAATTTATTAATGGACAAAAATCAACCTATATAAAATATTAATCTTAATTACATTTTACGTTTT
>JAQSVH010000013.1:12538413-12561368 GCA_029448705.1 Adansonia digitata
TTTTTTTTTTTTTTCTTTTTAACGAAACTTGATTCCATTATTTATTATTACTAGCTAAGCATATATAGTACGATGACTCAGCCCTTTTTAAAATATTGAATGCGTCGTCTTGTTAAATAGATTCAATCTAAATAAATATTTATTTAATTAAATAATATTTTAATTTAATTTTAATTATAAAATATAAATATTAATATCATAATAATTTTTTAATATTTAAATATTTTTAATAATAATTTAAATCATTGAATTAGACTAAATTGAAATCGAATTTATATTTAAATTTTAAAAAAATTTTAAGTCAATTCACGAGTAAATTGTATTATAACCTACCCATATATATTTTTTTTCATATTTTTGAACTGCTTTGTACGATGCATAATTATTAAACTACTTTAAAAATGGATTAGATACTGTTAGAAATCAACTGATTCATTGATGAGATCATGAAATTCATTGTATTTTATAAGGGAAAATAAACAGAAAATGTTGAAAGGTAACTCGGGTATAAATTTGTCCATTGACTTGATCTAAAAATTAAGAATTATTATTTTATATTAATATTTATATAAATATTTTTTATTTATTAAAGAATAACCCAAGCATGATCAAGAAATTGGGCAATTGGGAGACCTCTAAAATCATAAACTTCATTGAGAATATTTCCTCAATGATATAATGAGCAAAATAATCCCCAAAAAATAAATAAAAATTAAAAAAATCTTTAAGAAAGAAATTGTGAAATTGACCAAAACGCCATTAATAAGGAAGTTCAACTACTGTGACCTTGACCTCAAAAAGGAAGTTCTCAATTAGATCCATTCCAGGTGTATCCTTCCTGATTTCGAGCTGCAGGTTTCAGAATATTTGTTCGTTCTGTTAATAATCCTGCAACTATAAAATTTCTTTTAGCTGATATTAAAGACTGATTTTGCTGATATCGAACAGTGCTAAAACATATCTACAAGGAGAAAGAAGCCATTGCCGGAACTATCGAGGGCTATTGCATTTTTAGCAGATGCTCGCCTTCTACATCAACCAGCGCCCTTCCTTGAAGCATGTTGGTGATGTCTTGGTTGCTCTTTGAGATTGTCCAGATGCTTTAAAAAAAATACAACCCTACTTTTGTTTGTGGGTGAACATGCAGGCACCATGCAGCAAGAGTGAGAGTGAGAGGAAACGTGTGATTTTGCATACTCTTGTCGAATGGCTGCGTCTTCGAGCGTGCTTCAGTTCAGATTGTGTACGGTTCGCCGATTGTGTTCAGCTTGTCAGTTGCTTAACTTTTTTTTCGCCAATTTTTCAGCTCGTCATTGGCCATCTCATCAAGTTTCTTGGAGTCAATGAGATCCTTCGTATCATTATATTATTATTATTTTGTATAATCGAGAATCTGGGAAAGGCAGGGCTCACCCTTTCTTACCGATTTGTATTATTATTATTATTATTATTAATAGCTGTATAATATTTGAACGTAAAACTTGAATTTCTATCGTAGACAATAATAGAATAATTTCATTACTAAAAAGAAAGGTAAGCTGTCAAAAACAACAAAAAAAGATCATATACTTAGCCCGTGAGATACATGCGATCGTGGGAGCAATTGAACAAGCGATTAGGGGAAAACGAACCAATTTTAGAAAATGTTTTAAATTGTCAATTACGACGGTGACACGGAACTGGCGGGAAATTAGAATTCGGAGTTCATTCAGAACTTTTGGGGAAGACGTACTATAAATACATATATTTTTATAAATTTATATATAGAAGAATTTTTATTTATTTTAATGTATAATTTATTATTAAATGTTTTTATTGAAAATTACATAAAAATTATTTAAATTATATAAAAGTTATTAAAATTATATTACAGTTTACCAAAACATTGCCGGTGTTATCAAAATTATTATCTTATGTATATATTAAAGTTAACAAAATTGTATTAGAGTTAGAGATCATCAAAACTACAAAATCATATTAAAAATTATAAAGCTATAAAAAAATCACCAAAATTAATTAAAAATTCTTAAAATTATATTTAAAGTTACCAAATAATTACATAAATTATCAAAATTATATTCTATCGTGCCAAAATTATTAAAAAATTGATCAGAGATTAATTTAAGAGATTGTAATTTTAATGTTATAAAATACATGTTACTTAATTAACATTTAATATTTAAAAATATCATTAAATTTACCAAGAGTATATACATATGATAAAAAATTAAAAATAATTAAAATACATCATAGATATATAATGGACTTATTAAAAATAATATATATGTTTTTTTGTATAACAAGTAAACTCTTTATTTTATTAATTAAAGTTAAAAAAAAAAAAGAAGGGGGGGTCTGCATGGAAAGAAAGATATAGGGCGAGAAACAAGGCGCGGAGTGGCCGTTCCAAAAAAAACAGCAGAGAGAGAGAGAGAGAGAGAGAGAGAGAGAGAGACAGAGAGGGAGTCATTTTGAGAGATGATGATGATCATTTTTTTTTTCTTAACTGAAGTATCGTTTTATTATGATCTCTGCTCTGTTTTAAGGTTAAAATAAATTACTCATTTTCTTCCAAAAAAACAATCCACTACAAATTTGAAAAATAAGGAAAAAAAAGTTAGACAACAAAAAGCAAAACAGAAAAAACGGTTGAAGGAGAGATTAATCGCAGATTCCGTTCTACTTTGAAAATTAATCCTAATCCGATTGATCGGTTAATCACATGTTCCAGCTGTTTTCAACGGTTTCCTTTAAATTTCTAATTATCTAATTTCTCAAAATTTTTTTATTTGATTTGCTTTGGTCTTATGTTTTTGGTTTGGGGTTGCGGCATTGGAAGTCTTTCGTTGGTTGGGGAATTATGATTCTAGACGAGATTTCTAGAAGGTAAGGATTTGGTGCTTGCAGCGGCGTCGGATGAGAGGAGGGAGACGCATGTAAATTTTTCAAGGATCGAGAGGGAAAACGATGAAATGGACATCATTGCTTAAGGACATCAAGGAAAAGGTTGGTTTAGCTCAATCTTCTACTGCTACTTCCACTGCGGCCACTGTTTCTTCTTCTTCTTCTTCTTCGTCTTCTTCTCCTTCCTTTTCCGATCGCGATGCCAATGCTTCCTCAACTCGCTACGACTTCGCTTACTCTCCTTCGAGGTTCGCTTTATGATTTTCACTTTTTCTTATTTTTGAAAATTTTATTTTGATTTTTTTCTCTGTTTGCATTTTCATCAGCTAATGATGATTAAATTTATGAGGTGAACTGGTAGAATCATAGTTGCACGCTTTATTTATTTCCATTTTTTTAAAAAAAATTTCTTCTATCTTCTTTACTTGCAGTCGACTGCCTTTAACGTTTATCTCCAATGTCATTTGGGCAATTAGAAGTATAATTTCGGTTATAGCGCCTGGTTTGTCTATTTATTTATGTTGTACTATTATGATGTGATAAAATACGATTTGATGAGAGTTTCTTAAGTGTATTGTTGCATTTTCTACAAGAAAGAAGATTTAAAGATTTTAATTGAGTTGTGAATAGTTTTTTGATTCTGTTAGGTGTACTATTGTGAATGGAGGAGCCTAATTTTAAGGTGCCAATGTGTAGTCTTTTGTCAAAGTATTTGCGATTGTAGCTAGTATTTGTTATATCCGCTAAGGCAACTATTACTCCGTCAGTACAGACTCATGCCATTGAGCTAACTCAAACAAGTTCGGGTAGCTCTGGATTGCTATTTCCCCTAAATGATCAAAAGAGAATGAAAACATAGGAGTAAGCAGAAAGGAAAAATAGCAAACAGATGAGTTAGAAATAATCCTATTGAAGTACTTGGAGCACATATGATGGATTCTATAAGCAGAATGTATAGATAAGTGTATTTTAACTGAGGATTGGACCAAAGTTGTGGTGAAGGTCTCGTTAATGTAATCGGAAGACCAATAAGAATTTAGTTGGCAGCTATAGAAAATAGGGCGACCACTTGCAATTGAATAAATACCTCCTCTCTATTAACTAGTTGGAGGATATTTTTCCTTCTTCGTTTTTGTGTCTTCCGAATTCTTAAGCGTATGAAGTTTTGTCCTGTCTTTACTTTGTTTCTGCTTTTGAAATGTTTCACTTATGTCTGAAATCCATGTTCCTGAACTCCATTACCTGGCATTTTGAGATGAGTTGACACATTTGGTTTGTTGATCCAAATGGGAGGTAATTTTGAAATCAGTCTTTGGTGTGAGATTGCTTTTACAGCTTGGAGTGGTGCCGATGATTGGTTCATCAGCGCGTAGATTTTTGTTTACTGAAATTTTAGGTTTGAACAGTAATAAAATAGCATATTAGTATTATATATCACAGGTATCAAGGATGTTGGGATGCTCTTTAGTTACAAAATTGGGTCCTACAATTTTGTGCTGCTTCTCTTTTTTCATTTGGCAAAATTTCCTTGTTTTGCTACGGAATCTATTTATGAAATTGCAAAATCCGTTTCTGTGCTACTGCTTCCTGTTCTCTTTAAAGTTGCGATTTGATAATAATGTAATGCTAGATGCCTCTTTGTTATTCCCATTATAGCAATGTGTATGGTACAAGATTATGCAAAATATTTGGTGTTTAATATTAGGTTTCAACTTTCAATTGTTGTACTGTACGGTTTTTCTTTTTTTTATCATGCAGTATCTAATCATGTGATTATACTTGTAATTCCCTTCTATTTTATTGTGATTTAAGTGACTACATTTGTTTCTTATGTTCGCTCGCATCTATTTATTAAATACATTTTTAAACTTAAAAACTGTTAAAGTGCCTTCTTTCTCTGCTTCCACTTCTTTTGCTCTATGAATGTAACTTTTCTTTCTAAATTGACTTAAAACATTTTTTTTCTTGTTACAGCAGAGACAAACATGAATTGGAATTGGACATTAAGAGATTTTGGGAAGAGTTCTGCTCATCCAATTCGGAAAAGGTTCTTTCTCATCTATATTTTAATTCCTAGCATTCTTTTATGTACCATCCTGACTTCCCTTATAATTGTATTTTCTTTGCAGGAGAGAGAAACGGCCTTCAGTTTGACTGTAGACGCCTTTTGTAGATTAATCAAGCAGCATGCTAATGCAGCTCAATTAGTCAGCCAGTATGAAAGCTCATCCTCCTGTCTATTTTCTTATATTGCATGTTTTATTTTGTCTAAAGTATTTTTCAACAATTTTTACCTTTTTCTATCATTGAGCAAAACTTTTCGTATCCTTTCATCTTGTTAAGGTCTGCTGCCATTGTTTGCTCTGTTCTGTCCACTATTCACCAACTTGTTTGAGTTGTTGAGAAACTTTACTTCAGTACCATTATAACCTTACATGTTCCTTCAGAAACTATTTCAATGTGGAGTTAGCTGTACTCTACAAAGTTTGGGTATCTAAATTCATGCTGTTCATGTTTTTGTTGCACATCTCCTGATGTATAATCATACTTTAGAATTCGTTCTTGTTGTGACTTGATCTGGTTGCAAGCAGAATAGTTTTGTTCTTTCTGTTATCTTATTGTTATGCTGGCTTTAATTATTAGCTAAGATCCATGCCATGAAATTTAATACACCATTTGATTATTCAAACTATATAGACACTGGCTTTCTTGTCGATAGTTTTCTCTTTCTAAATATTTATGAGGATTGTTGTAATTAAAGTTAGTTCTTTGTAACATTTGAAGTTTTGATCTGCTTTAGATCTCATAAAGTTGTCAATTAATCAATTTCTTTGCACCATTTAAATAACATAATCATTTTTGAATTTCTCCTCGGAGAATAGTTAGATTGTTTCTGTGTGTACTGTTTTCTGGAATAGTTATTTGCTCAGTACTGTACACCTATGGTGGCATGAATTGGTTGTCTTTATTCAAATGATATTGCTGCTTTCTGACTTTCTCCAACTGTGATTGTGTTTAATGCGTTACAGGTTAGTAGAAACACATATCTTCTCGTTTGTTGTGGGAAGAGCATTTGTAACGGGTATTGAAAAGTTAAAAATTAGCGGCAAAATGAGATCTTTCAATGTGTCAAAAGTTTTACAGTTTTTCTCTGAAGTCAGCAAGGTTAGGCTTTGGGATCCAAGTGCTTTATATCTCAATATATTTGTTATATTGTTTTGTGGGTTTCTCGTTTGTAGTTAAATTCATTTGCGCTGATCTGCAGGATGGCTTCAGTCTCGGCTCAAATTTATTGACTGCTGTTGAAATCCTTGTGTCTGGGGTATGTTTCATTCATCTCTAGTGGCATGCTTTGATATTCTGGAGGTGGAACCATATTATCAAATTTCTTGCTTGCAAAAAATTTGTGTTATTTCTGCCAACAGAAGATAGATACGCCAACCTTTAATGATATTAGAATTAAGTTATCAAAAAACTAATTAATACACTTTTGATCTTTCAAAGTGATGCGATTGATTTGGTGTAATACTTATTATAATTTTGCATCAAATATGCTATTCTAAGTTCTGTTCTTTATGATATTTAGACACCATTAATTGTTATTATTATTTCTGTTGTTTGCAGCCTATTGATAAACAATCCCTCCTTGATTCTGGGATATTTTGCTGTCTCATTCATATTCTGAATGCTTTTTTGAGTCTTGATGAGGCCAGGCCAAAAACTAATGGTTCCGAGGAATCATTGCTAGCTGAAAAGAATTCAGTTTCTGATTTTGGGCAAGCCTGCCAACTCGAGGTAGGGTTTTTATATCTACATCACTATGTTGTACATAAGTTGAATATTTTGAACCGAGGTCACTTGGATAATGTTTTTGACTGTAAGCGTATTGGTATTTATTCAGGTAGAAAGAAGCATTGTGCATATAATGAAAGCATTAGCCAGCCATCCTTCAGCAGCACAGGGTTTAATCGAGGATGATTCTCTGGTGTTGCTATTTCAAATGGTTGCCAATGGATCTTTGACTGTCTTCTCTAGGTATAAGGAGGGTCTTGTTTCACTGCACAGCATACAGCTTCATAGACAGGCTATGCAGGTAAACTTGTTGTTCTTTAATAAATAAATGTTCATAACCATGAGAAGGAGGTTCATATGGGCTCCATGTGCCAATTTTTAACTGTTCTTATAATTCGCTTGTCCTATCAGATCCTTGGACTGCTTTTGGTCAATGATAATGGAAGTGCAGCCAAATACATACATAAGCATCATCTGGTATGCCTTTGTGGAAATTTTTATGTGCATATCTGAATCACATAGGTTGCTAATACTTGCTGGATGCCATTTCTTTTCTTTTTCTTCTTTAAATATAGTCTCCTATGCTGTAGAGGATCTTTAGTCATTAGATCACGTTTTTGTCATTGCATTCTTGTTTACGGTTGATTTGGGATGAAAAAGTGAAGAATTATATAGGCAGCAAGATACGAATTATTCAGCTGTTTGGGGATTTACTAGAGCAATTTAGGCAAAAAATTTGGAAAGTAGCGGAGTCCGTGATTTAAGTGAGGGTAGAATCTCTGTTTTAACTAAGAGTGGAAAGTTGAGGTGACTTCTTTCTACTTCTTTCTATGCTTGGTGGATGGTAAGAGTGTTAAAATCATGTGGAACTCGATGCATAAAACTGCAGGACACTTCCTTAAGTTTCTTTGTCTGGGCATCAACTCAAGTCCAGTTGCGATGGTAAACTCATTTGACTCGCTACTACATCGTTTTAGATTTTAAGCTTTGTTGTTAGTTGGCTTGTTTTCAGTATAATGGTTGCTAAGACATTCATTCATAGGAGAGAAAGATCTGGTTAATCAATGTAATAATGTTGTTTGGTGTCAAGTCCCATTATTGGTGATGTGGTTCATCTAAAGACAAAAACTATGTAGAAAGCTTGAAGGAGTTAAACCTTCATTACCTGTTCGAAATATTCTTTTCTCTTAAGAAGATCATACAGTTGGAGGGCAACTTCTTCCTTTTATACTATTTCCTTTGTGAATCTTCAGTGCATAGTTTAAATATAGTGCTGACTGCTTATGTGTCATTCTCTTATTGCCTACTTTCTGTTTTATAGCTGCACCTTGTTGTGTAAATTTTATTAAATATTATATTGAAGAAGGAATTTCTATTGTAATGTCTTAGATGGTGATTTTGAGAACAGCTCCTCTTGTTCCTGTGTTCTGCATTTGAGTTGAGAGAAATAGTGGAGCTTTTGTTAAGATGCAGTGGGTGACTTGTGAGAGATTTAGATATTTGTTTTGAGGAGCCTTTATGCTGTCTGTCATGTTTGCTTTTCCGTGTCTGCTTCACTTTCTGCATTATGTGGATTCTTTTTATATGATTATAGACTGCAACAGTCCATATTCATCTCACCTGGGGTAGGACAACCACAGGTGTATATCATCTGCATTTCAGCATTTGAGACTCTGGTGAAGGCTTGTCTTTTGAAGCCTAATTTTTACGTTCGGTTCGCAATGACATCTCTTATTCTCATCATGCAACCAAGCTTGATGGTTAATTTTGTTTTGTGATATTCTGTTTCTTTCAGCAGTCTTCTTATGTATATGTTTCTTAATTATGTATGTGGTCTATTACTTCCTTGTTTCCTTTTCATTCATGGAATATATCCTTCTAAATGTGTTTCACATGCTGTTCTTCGTGCAGATAAAAGTTCTTCTAATGGCTGTCAAAGATTTTAATCCAGATTTTGGGGACCCTGCATACACTGTTGGTATTGTGGACTTGTTACTTGAATGTGTGAAATTGTCATATAGACCAGGTAATTGGTTCATGATTTTCCCCTGTTGAGTAAGAAGAGTATGATTAGTGTATGGACTTTTTTAATGTATCGTAAAGTTCTATGGTCTTAGCATTTTGAAAAGTTGATGTTTTACCTGTTCTGGTGTTTGATGATTCTTACCTGAGATTTTTCATTGTCTTGTGTTATTGTTGATATCATGCAACTTTGACTTGCAGAGGCTGGTGGTCTCAGGCTTAGGGAAGATATACATAATGCACATGGTTATCACTTCCTAGTTCAGTTTGCTCTCTTTCTTTCCTCCATTCCACAGAATCAAGGCATTGAATCTATTTGTTTGAAGCATCGAGCTGACAAAGATAGTGGTTGGGATAGTGCTCATTCTTTTGATGATGTAGGGGAAAAGGATCTCATGGGAAAAGAGGACCCTTCTTCTGATCATCTCTCACCTACTTTGAGTAGGCTTCTTGATGTTTTTGTTAACCTAGCTCAAACAGGTCCTCCTGAAGGCAAAAGATCCAAGTACTCTCACATGAAGGCCACCGAACGTAGCAGAAGTCAAACATCATCCGCTGACAAGCTTGGTGATGAAATATTGGAACAGGGAAATAATAAAGTTAAAGACCTTGAAGCCATCCAGATGTTGCAAGACATTTTTCTTAAGGCTGATAGCAGGGATCTGCAGGCAGAAGTATTAAACAGAATGTTTAAAATATTTTCAAGTCATCTTGAAAACTATAAGTTGTGTCAGCAAGTGAGGACTGTTCCTCTCTTGATTTTAAATATGGCTGGATTTCCTTCATCGTCACAAGAGATAATCTTGAAAATTCTTGAATATGCTGTGACTGTAGTGAATTGTGTTCCTGAACAGGAACTGCTGTCTCTATGTTGCTTATTACAGCAACAAATTACATCAGAGTTAACGCTCACCATCCTTTCTTTTTTTGTAAAGGTCCTATCCTTTGATCAACAATACAAGAACATCTTACGAGAAGTAGGTTTGCTAGAAGTCCTGTTGGATGATTTGAAGCAACATAAGTTTCTTTTGGGTCCAGACCAACATGGTGCTCATGCCAACCAGTTGGAGAGAAGATCCAGCTCCAGCAGCTTCAAGAAGCACTTCGACAGTGAGGGTGTTATTGTTACTTCACCCAAGTTCACAGAATCTGGTTCGGGGAAGTTTCCTATTTTTGAAGTTGAGGATACGATTGCAATTGCCTGGGATTGTATGGTTTCATTAGTAAAGAAATCTGAAGCCTGCCAAGCTTCATTCCGGTCTGCCAATGGTGTGACAACTGTTCTCCCTTTCCTGGTGTCCAATATTCATCGTTCTGGTGTCCTTCGGACATTGACATGTTTGATCACCGAAGACACTATGCAGGTTTGTTAAGATGCATGTTTTTCTGCTTGATAGATTTAAATTTGGATAGATCTTACATTCAAGAACGTTGTTTCTCTGCTTTTTGCTTTTTCTCTTTTCCTACCGTAATAAGCATCCTTGATCTTCACTTCCAATTGGCGTAATGTTAAATGTCTTTGTTCCCTTGCATGCTTTTGTGCATGAGTGAACTGCCTGTTCAACTGTTAACACCAAATAGGATGCTTTTCTTTTCCAGGTTCATCCTGAAGAATTAGGAGCGCTTATTGAAGTTTTAAAGACTGGAATAGTTACAAGTGTTTCAGGATATCAATACAAGCTTCAAAGTGATGCAAAATGTGATACAATGGGAGCATTGTGGCGCATTCTGAGAGTACATAGTGCAGCTCAGAGAGTCTTTGGTGAAGCCACCGGATTTTCTCTTCTGCAGACCACCCTCCACAGTTTTCAGGGTCATGAAGGAGACTCAGAAGAATCATCTTTGTCAGTCTACATCAAAGTGTTTACGTATTTATTGCGCCTTATGACAGCTGGGGTGTCTGGTAATGCCATTAATAGGACAAAGTTGCATGCTATCATATCATCACAAACTTTTTATAATATTCTCTCTGAGTCTCAGTTGCTTTGCATGGATTATGAGAAGCAAGTGATTCAGCTGTTATTGGAACTTGCTCTTGAAGTTGTCGTTCCACCTTTCATGACACCGGAGAGTGCCACATCAGCAGATATGGCTGAAAATGAGTCCACTAGTTTTCTTTTGACCTCTCCATCTGGTTTGTTCAATCCTGATAAGGAACGGGTCTACAATGCTGGTGCTGTCAGATTTCTGATCCGTTCATTGTTACTTTTTACTCCTAAGGTGCAGTTAGAAGTGCTGAATCTTATTGAGAAGCTTGCTCGTTCTGGCCCCTTTAATCTAGAAAATCTCACCTCTGTAGGTGAGATAGGATCTTCTTTTGCCTATGTAGTCTTTGATATCAGACATTAGTTTCTTACTATTTGCCTTAACAATGTATTTAGGTTGTGTTGAACTTGTACTGGAGACAATTCACCCCTTTCTTTCAGACACATCACAGTTACTCTCTTATGCTTTGAAGATAGTAGAGGTTCTAGGGGCATATAGGTAGGTCTTGTGCTCATGTCTAGGAATCATTAAATTTGCTCAAGTTTTTTATTTTTCTGTCTTCTGTTATTTCTGAGATGTGGCTTGTATATCTGGCGATAGGTTGTCTGCATCTGAACTCCGAGCACTAGTAAGATATATTCTGCAAACGAGGCTGATGAAATCAGGTCATACAATTGTTAATATGTTGGATAGGTTAATTCGGATGGAAGATATGGCCTTGGAAAATGTTTCTTTGGCTCCATTTGTTGAAATGGAGATGAGCAAGGTTGGGCATTCGTCTTTTCAGGTCTCTCTGGGAGAAAGATCTTGGCCTCCTGCTGCTGGTTATTCATTTGTCTGTTGGTTTCAGTTTAAAAACTTTTTGAAAACACAAGGAAAAGAAACCGAGCCTGCTGACTCTGGTCTCTCCAAGAAGAAAAGTGGCTCAAATAGGCAGCATCATGATCAGCATGTTCTCTGGATATTTTCTGTTGGGGCAGTAAATGATGAGAATACTTTCTATGCTGAACTTTATCTTCAAGAGGATGGTGTTCTTACCCTTGCGACCAGCAACTCTTGCTCCTTGTCAATTTCTGGATTAGAACTGGAAGAAGGCCAGTGGCATCACCTTGCTGTTGTTCATAGCAAACCAAATGCTCTTGCTGGACTATTCCAAGCTAGCGTTGCTTATATTTATCTTGATGGGAAGCAAAGGCAAACAGGAAAATTAGGATATTCACCCTCTCCCATTGGAAAACCTTTGCAGGTAACTATTGGGACTCCAATTAGTTCTACAAGGGTTAGTGACCTGACATGGAGACTCCGCTCTTGCTATCTTTTTGAGGAAGTGCTTATGCCAGGTTGTATATGTTTCATGTACATCCTTGGCAGAGGATATAGAGGGCTTTTCCAGGATGCAGATCTTCTCCGTTTTGTCCCCTACTGGGCTTGTGGGGGTGGTAGCATGGCTATCTTAGACTCATTAGATGCTGACTTGTCTGTACCTCCTGGAACACAAAAGCTTGACAGTGCAAGTAAGCAGAGAGACTTTAAGGCAGATGGAAGTGGAATTGTTTGGGATTTGGTTAGATTAGGAAACCTTTCTTTCCAGCTCTCTGGTAAAAAGCTCATATTTGCATTTGATGGAACATGTATGGAGGCTGTTCAAGCATCTGGGACATCCGTCATGCTGAATCTGGTCGATCCCCTGTCAGCTGCTGCTTCTCCCATTGGAGGTGAATAACCATTTTCTTCCTTTCATATGTAATCGTTGTGAAAATTGGTCTTATCTTATTTGGTCTTTCTTTTGTTGTCTATGCAGGTATACCAGTGTTTGGACGTCTTCATGGGGATATCTATATTTGTAGGCCATGTGTGATTGGTGACACCATCTGCTCTGTTGGCGGGATGTCTGTCATTTTGGCTCTTGTTGAAGCTGCTGAGACTAGGGATATGCTCCATATGGCCCTTTCCTTTCTTTCTTGTGCACTTCATCACAATCCTCAAAACATAAGAGACATGCAAACATGCAGAGGATACCATTTGCTAGCTCTATTCCTGCAGCAAAGGATGTCATTATTTGATATGCAGTGTCTTGATATATTTTTACAGATCGCTGCATGTGAGGCTTCATTTTCTGAACCAAATAAATTGGAATGTATTCAAACTTTTGTATCACCTACTGAAACAATTCATGAAACTAGCTTTGAGGATCTTAATTTCTCAAAATTCCGTGATAAAGCATCTTCAGGTGGAACTCATTTTGACCTGGATGATTTTTCTGACCTTAAGGATTCATTCAGTCAGATTTCAGAACTAGAAAATGTTGATATGCCGGTTGAAGCTTCAAACTGCATTGTCTTGTCAAATACAGATATGATGGAACATGTTTTGCTGGACTGGACACTGTGGGTAACTGCCCCAGTTTCCATTCAGATAGCACTATTAAATTTTCTAGAGCGTCTTGTGTCCATGCATTGGTATAGGAACCACAACCTTACAGTTCTTCGTCAAATTAACCTTGTCCAACATTTACTGGTGACTTTGCAGCGTGGTGATGTTGAAGTTCCTGTTTTGGAAAAATTAGTTGTTCTCCTTGGGGTCATATTGGAAGATGGGTTCCTCACATCTGAACTTGAAAATGTGATTAGGTTTGTTATTATGTCATTTGATCCACCTGAGCTGAAACCGCAGCATCAAATAATGCGCGAGTCCTTGGGAAAGCATGTTATTGTTAGGAATTTGCTTTTGGAGATGCTTATCGATCTTCAAGTTACCATTAAATCAGAAGAGATGCTTGAACAGTGGCATAAAATTGTCTCTTCTAAATTAGTAACTTGTTTTCTTGACGAAGCTCTTCATCCTACTAGTATGAGATGGATTATGACTCTTCTGGGTGTATGTCTGGCTTCTTCTGCCACTTTTGCTCTTAAATTTCGTACAAGTGGAGGTTATCAAGGTCTTATGCATGTGCTTCCTAGTTTCTATGATTCTCCTGATATATATTATATCTTGTTCTGCCTGATATTTGGGAAGCCAGTTTATCCGAGACTGCCGGAAGTCCGTATGCTGGACTTTCATGCACTAATGCCAAGTGATGGAGGCCATGTGGAGTTGAAATTTGTAGAACTATTGGAATCTATAATTGCTATGGCAAAATCCACCTTTGACAGGCTGAGCATGCAGTCTATTCTTGCCTGCCAAACTGGAAATCTTTTCCAACTTGTGGCAGAAATGGTGAAGGAAAATGCAGACATGACTGGGGAGCTTCAGGGTGAAGCTCTCATGCACAAGACATATGCAGCACGCCTAATGGGTGGGGATGCATCTGCTCCTGCTGCAACAACCTCAGTTCTGAGATTCATGGTTGTTTTGGCAAAGATGTGCCCTCCCTTCTCTGCTGTTTGCAGACGAGCAGAGTTTCTAGAAAGCTGTGTTGACCTCTATTTTTCTTGTGTTAGGTTTGTCTTGAGATACATTCTCATTTTGTACTTCTACTGTTTTACGTTTTCCTTTGCACTAATTGTGTTTCTAATATCTATATACTGTAATATAATTCTTACATGATCTCTAATATGACTCAGGAGTATTCTTGTTTCTATTTGCATTTTGTGCTGCAGGTCTGCTCAGGCGGTGAAGATGGTAAGAGAGCTCTCAGCAAAGACAGAAGAGAAGAATTTGAATGCTTGTGATAATGTTAGTTCGCAAAATACATTCTCTAGCTTCCCTGTGGAGCAGGAACAGTCTGCCAAGACTTCTATTAGTGCAGGAAGCTTCCCTCAAGCACAGGTCGGTTCAAGTTCTGAAGAAATGCCAATCTCTTTAAATTTCATGGTTGAAGATAGAGAAGAGATGAAGCCTGATACAGCCCCGGAGGAATTGAACAAATCATTGCAGGAAGATGTCCGAGTTACTCAGAGCATAGGTGGTGATAGTGTTAATCAGGTTTCTACCACCTCAAGCACAAATGAGTTCACCTTCCATAATATTAAAGACAATATTGCAATTCAACCACCAGATTCAGAGAGTTTTTTATCTCTCGCTATTCCAGATTCTCGTATTTTCTCTGAGAAATCCAATTTCAAAATCCCCCTGACGCCCCCTTCTTCTCCCATTATTGCTCGGCCTTTGTGGTTAAGTGCAAACCAAAGTGAATCCAAAAATCCCATCGAGTCTTCTACTTCTGTTGGCAATGTATCCTCAGATTTGAAGTCTGGTTCTCTCGGGCCAACTGCTGCAAATATGACCTTTTCTGTTATTCCAAAGCTTCTTCTGGAAATGGACGATTCTGGCTATGGTGGTGGCCCTTGTTCTGCTGGGGCAAGTGCTATGTTGGATTTTATAGCTGAAGTACTGGCTGACTTTTTGACAGAGCAAATAAAAGCAGCACAAGTTGTGGAGAGCATCTTGGAAATGGTTCCACTATGCGTGGAAGCTGAATCTATATTGGTTTTTCAAGGTTTATTTCTTAGCAGACTAATGAACTTCATTGAAAGGCGTCTCTTGCGTGATGATGAAGAAGATGAGAAAAAGCTAGATAAGACCAAATGGTCCTCAAACTTAGATGCTTTATGCTGGATGATTGTTGATCGTGTTTACATTGGCGCTTTTCCCCAACCTGCTGGTGTACTGAAAACTCTAGAATTCTTGTTATCAATGTTGCAATTAGCAAACAAAGATGGTCGTATTGAAGGAGCAGCTCCACCTGGCAAGGGTCTTTTGTCTATTACAAGAGGAAGCAGACAACTTGATGCTTATGTACATTCAATTCTTAAGAATACAAATAGGATGATACTGTACTGCTTTCTACCATCATTCCTGATTACCATAGGGGAAGATAATCTCCTTGCCTCCTTAGGTCTGCTGATGGAACCTAAGAAGAGATCACCCACAAACTTGTCACAAGAAGATTCAGGAATTGATATCTGTAAGGTTTTGCAGTTGTTAGTTGCTCATCGACGAGTAATATTCTGTCCAGCCAATCTTGATATTGATCTAAATTGCTGTCTTTGTGTAAATTTAATTTCTCTTCTTCGTGACCAAAGGCAACATGTACAGAACCTGGCAATTGATGTTTTCAAGTATTTACTGGTTCATCGAAGAGCTTCTCTGGAAGACTTGCTTGTCTCTAAACCTAACAAAGGACAGCGCCTAGACGTACTGCATAGTGGTTTTGATATATTGTTGACTGGAAGTTTATCCGCTTTCTTTGACTGGCTTCGGACCTCTGAACAGGTGGTAAATAAAGTACTGGAGCAATGTGCAGTAATAATGTGGCTGCAGTATATTTCTGGCTCTGCAAGATTTCCCGGAGTAAGAATTAAAGGCATGGAGGGCCGTCGTAAGAGGGAAATGGGAAGAAGATCAAGAGATACTTCAAAGTTCGACCTAAAGCACTGGGAGCAAGTGAATGAAAGGAGATGTGCATTGGAGGTGCTTCGTGATAGAATGTCTACTGAGTTGAGAGTTGTCCGTCAGGATAAGTACGGGTGGGTTCTCCATGCAGAGAGTGAATGGCAAACCTATCTCCAACAACTTGTACATGAACGAGGAATACTCCCAATTCGTAAACCCTCTGTGCCTGAAGATCCTGAATGGCAACTTTGCCCCATAGAGGGTCCATACAGGATGAGAAAAAAGCTTGAGGGCAGTAAATTAAGAATTAATAGCATCCAAAATGTTCTTGATGGGCAGTTGGAATTAGCTGAGATGGAGCTTCCCAAGGTCAAACCTGAGGATGGTCCAGATGTTTCTGATTCTGATTCCAAAGCAATTTTCAATCTCTTGAATGATAGTGAGATGTATGATGAATCATTGTGTAAAGAGTTAGATGACGTGAAGGATGTAACTTCTGTTAGAGATGGCTGGAATGATGACAAAACTAGCAGTGTAACTGAAGGTAGTCTTCTCTCAGCCCTTGAGTATGGTGGGAAATCTAGTGCAGGCTCTGTCCCTATATCAGAAAGCATACCAGGAAAATCTGAAGCTGAATCTCCTAGGCAGTCATCTTATGTTAGAATTGATGAAGTCAAAGTTAGAGAGGATAAACTAGGTAAGGAACTACATGATGATGGTGAATATTTAATCAGACCTTATCTAGAACCTCTGGAAAAGATACGATTCAGATATAACTGTGAGCGAGTAGTTGGTCTGGATAAACATGATGGTATATTTCTGATGGGGGAACTTTGTCTATATGTAATAGAGAATTTTTACATTGACGATTCTGGCTGTATACGTGAGAAGGAATGTGTAGATGAGCTATCTGTTATTGATCAGGCATTGGGTGTTAACAAAGATGTTACTGGCAGTATGGATGTCCAGTCAAAATCAACTTCATGCTCGGGCACAGCACCTAAGACGTTGGTAGGGGGAAGGGCTTGGGCCTACATTGGTGGTGCTTGGGAAAGGGAGAGAGTTTTTGGCGGTGGTAATTTACCTCACCCTTGGCGTATGTGGAAACTTGATAGCATTCATGAGATTTTGAAGCGTGATTACCAGTTACGTCCTGTTGCTATTGAGTTGTTTAGCATTGATGGATATAATGATCTCCTGGTGTTTCACAAAAGAGAAAGAGATGAAGTATTCAGAAATCTGGTTGCAGTGAATCTACCAAGGAACAGCATGTATGTAACCTGGGACTCATTTATCGTCCCTCCCATTTTAATTCGGTTTTTATGATAGCTTTATGGTGTGTTATTAGCTGCTTCCCGAAAATGAGTTGGATATCATGGTACAGAAAAAGACGTATCCACTTGTCTTTCTGTTTATTTCAAAGTTGTTTTCTGTTTATCCTTTCCTTAATCATGTATCTTTCCGGCAATGATTACTATTCTTTGCTGTGCTTAATTGCTTGTCTTTCTTCCTTTATCATTTGAATCTTGAAAATGATTGTTTACTTTGTAATTCTTTTCCTTGCATCAGGTTGGACACAACCATTTCAGGATCAATAAAACAGGAAAGCAATGATGGCGGCCGTCTCTTTAAAATAATGGCTAAATCTTTCTCAAAGAGATGGCAAAATGGAGAAATCAGCAATTTCCAGTATCTCATGCATCTCAATACCTTGGCAGGACGTGGATATAGTGATCTTACTCAATACCCAGTCTTTCCATGGGTTCTTGCTAATTATGAGAGCGAAATTCTGGACTTGTCAGATCCCAAAACCTTCCGCATACTTGACAAACCAATGGGCTGTCAAACACCAGAAGGGGAAGAGGAATTTAAGAGAAGGTCTATCCTAATATTTATTCAAGATCATTTTTTAATTAAAAGAACAAACTATGTAAGAAATATCTGCCTATCTTGTTCATGCGTGTAGTGTGTGCTATTGGCACTGTCTGTTATGTGAATAATCATATCATGTCGTTTATGTTTGTTACTTTGTTTAACGTATTCTGTATTACGTTGTATATCTATGTTACGCTTACCATTCCCGTTCTCTTTTATTTTTCAGATATGAGAGCTGGGATGACCCAGAGGTCCCAAAATTTCATTATGGTTCTCATTATTCTAGTGCTGGCATTGTCCTCTTTTATCTTCTTCGCTTGCCACCATTTAGTACGGAAAATCAGAAGCTACAGGGTGGCCAGTTTGATCATGCTGATCGTCTTTTCAATAGCATAAGAGACACTTGGTTGAGTGCTGCTGGGAAGGGTAACACATCCGATGTGAAAGAACTGATTCCAGAATTCTTCTACATGCCTGAGTTTTTGGAAAATCGCTTCGGTCTTGACTTGGGTGAGAAGCAGTCAGGGGAAAAGGTCTGTCTTGGTTAAATTTTTTAACTTAGAGTTGTATACTATGGTCTTTAATTTCTTCTTTGTAATGGGCCAAATTTTTGTTTCATTAAGATACAGATTTCTTATTTTCTGTTGTTTCTGTTCATCTTATTCCGCAGGTTGGTGACGTTCTCCTACCTCCTTGGGCTAAATGCAGTGCTAGGGAGTTCATCCGGAAGCATAGAGAGGCCCTAGAATCTGATTTTGTTTCAGAAAATTTGCACCATTGGATAGACCTCATTTTTGGATACAAACAAAGGGGAAAGGTGTGTATTGGCATCTCTGTGAAGCATATTTTGACTTCCATTTGATGAATTTTCTAAAAACTGCAACACATTTTAACACTGGCACTCGCAAACTTGAGAAAGATGTTGAAAATTCTTAACTTTTCAGTCATATTAAATTCCTGCTGATATAATTTGCCTTAATCCTTTTTGGATTGCAAGTTGTATCGGATGAGCTGTCATTGCGCGTGGGAACTATTTTTAAATTGAGAAGAGAAAACAAAAAAAAAAACCTTTTTTATTGGCAATATTCTCTTTCTTTTCTATCCCTATTTCATTTTCCTAGTTTGAATTTATGCACTGCCCCTTATGTAATCAATCTGAAATCTATGCCATTCCGAGATTGTGTACCTTAAATCTTCTCATGCTTCTGCTCGTAATTCTGTATATTGTTGTTAAAACTGACAGGCGGCCGAAAAAGCTGCTAATGTTTTTTACCACTACACCTATGAGGGGAGTGTGGACATAGACTCAGTTACAGATCCTTCATTGAAAGCCTCCATTCTAGCTCAGATCAACCATTTTGGACAGACACCTAAGCAACTATTCCTCAAACCCCATGTGAAAAGGAAGTCTGACAGAAAGCTTCCTCGCCATCTGCTGAAGTATTCAACTCTTCTTGTTCCACATGAAATACGGAAAAGCTCTTCTTCCATTACTCAGATTGTTACTTCCCATGAGAAAATTCTTGTTGCCAGGGCAAACACTTTGCTTAAACCTAGAACGTATGCCAAATATGTAGCATGGGGTTTTCCTGACCGCAGCTTGAGATTTATGAGCTATGACCAAGATCGACTCCTCTCAACACATGAGAATCTTCATGGAGGAAACCAGCTTCAGTGTGCTGGTGTTAGTCATGATGGTCACATTTTGGTCACTGGCGCTGATGATGGTTTAGTTTCTGTTTGGAGAGTCAGCGAGGACGGTCCACGTGCCTCAAGACGGTTGCTGTTGGAGAAAGTGCTTTGTGCTCACAGAGCCAAAATCACATGTCTTCGTGTCAGTCAGCCTTATATGCTGATTGTGAGTGGATCAGATGACTGCTCTGTTATAATATGGGACCTCAGCTCCTTAGGATTCGTTCGGCAACTTCCCGAGTTCCCAGCACCAGTTTCTGCAGTCTATGTGAACGATTTAACTGGGGAAATTATGACTGCTGCTGGTATTCTTCTCGCTGTTTGGAACATCAATGGGGGCTGTCTAGCAGTAACTATCACATCCCAGCAGCCATCTGATTATATACTCTCTGTGACAAGTTCTACCTTCTCTGATTGGCTGGACACAAACTGGTACGTAACGGGTCACCAGAGCGGGGCCGTTAAGGTCTGGCATATGGTTCACTGCACTGACCAAGAGACGGTAAGCAAGTGGACTAGCATCGGAACAGGAGGGTTGGATTTGGGCGAGTCACCAGAGTACAGATTGCTCCTCCACAAGGAACTGAAGTTTCATAAGCACCCAGTTACCGCCCTTCACTTAACTAGTGACCTGAAGCAGTTGCTGAGTGGTGATTCTGGTGGCCATTTGGTGTCGTGGACGTTACCGCCCTGAAAATCTTCTTTCAATCAGGTTTAATAATGTTAAAACAACGACTGACTGATTTTCAGCCATAGGATCAGCTCTGCTTTTGAGTTAAAACCCTTAACGGTTAGGTACAAGCATTTCTTTTGAGAGGAACACCGATTCTTACTTTCACGGTAGCATGAAAGTTAAAGCAAGACAAAAGGGCAGCTGGGGGATAATTTATACAAATATGAAGTAGGGAAATCTCTTCAAACCGTACATATATAAATGTTGAAAATTAGAAGCATTTGAGGCTTATTATAATGCCATTTGCCCAGTGGCTCGAGCTCAATCCATTGTGAAGGTTCAATGACAGCCACAGGCGACGCTTTTCTTGTATTTTTTTTTTTTTTTTTTGGACAAGCGAAGCATGGGCTTCGCATGTAAATAGAAGGAACTGCTAACAGTGTGTAACCGGGTTGTATAGCTGAAAAACAAAATGCTTCGAGACTGGGTTTTGTTTGGTACATTTGGTCCCGACGAAGGAATGATTCATATGTTTCGACTTTTGAGTGTGTGACTTTCGGCTAAAATTCTTTTCGCATACTGCAATTGGGCGGTTTAGTTTCTGCTGGCATTGGCTCAGGTGACTTTCGTCGGCCGTTGGCTACACAAAATCAGGTTTTCTTAACGATTGTTTTTATTATATTTTATAAGATTAATTAATTTATTATCAATAGTAATAACATTGTATTAAAAGGTAAAATTGCTAAATTTTATTCATTATTTATATATTATATTCTGTGAAGATTGTTATTGAATATAATCAAATCAAATCCGTTTTTTTTTTTTTTTTACCTCTTAACGTTAAAAATCATGAAACTTTAATATCATCCGCTTGCAGTCTAAATGCTATGCTGCGCCTCGTTTTCTCATGTTCTCGCTAATTCCAACGCCTTTCGCTCACTTCTACAGTAATAATTCCTTTTCAATTTAGGCCCATCCTCCAAGTTCTATGCTAATCCAAATTCAAATAAACCCACCTCTCACAATCCCTGCTGCTTCTCACAAGCCCATCCAAACTAATACATTGGAAGACATTGCCTACGATGAAACCTCAAGGAAGCTGTTCAATTACTCACGGTTTCCTTCAATAATTACCCCGGTGACAATTATGCCCTGGTTCTTGAGGGCTACATTTCATTCCTACATGATAAAGTATTGCTCTCTTTCTTAATCTAAAAACAACTAAGCCTGTTTTTATGTATGGGAAATGGCGGTCAGTTCAGAATATCGAGAAAGTGTAAATGGGTCAACGAAAGTATTTTTTACTTGGAATGCAATGATTGGTGTTATGTTTCACGTAAGGACCCTTTGGAAGTTCTTCAAACCTGTAAGGAAATGCGGGTTTTGAGAGTTACTCTTGTTGCTTATAGTTATCCTTCTCTGATTAAAGCTATTGTTTTGCTGAAAAATCTTTGTTTAGGAGCGACATTCATGGCCAGGCTATCAAGCTTGGGTATGATTCTACCGGCTGCATTGCCAGTTCTTTAGTTGCTACGTATGCAAAATGTGCTGATCTTTCCGGGGCAAGGAGATCATTTGAGAGAATTATGCCTAAAAAAATGACGTTTAAAGCTAGTCTTGACACAAGTACTTGCACTTGTTTGAAACATGTGAAGTAAAACTGTCTCTCTTCGAATAAGTTCACTTTCTACCCAGATTTGAAGCCAATGTTGAAAATTAGAGGTTGGAGTATTTGAAACATAAATGGATCTGTCCCAAATCGCCAACCAAAAGTGAAAAAACATATAAAACCACGTACAATTTTCGGAAAATTAAACATACCTTAACTTGGCGTTTGCTTTTTCGCATTCAGCCACCCAAATGTCAGTTTAAAGTTCGCCCACCGCTTCAAAAATTTGCCTAAAATTCTGTAACCATGTGACAGTTTCACATCTGCAAGTGGACACCGGAACCCAGAAACTGACTCGCTCTGTAATTAGTCACCGTTGATTTGGATTCTACCAAATTATCCAACCCAATTATATGGCCCCACGTGCTTTCCGCCGGCGTTGACGCCACGTGCACCATCCTCCTGACGACTTTGTTCCTTACCTCCGTCTCCCCCACCGCGATTCTCGCATCCAAAAACGGCTTACTACATCTCTCCTTAGCGAAGCCAACGCACTTTTCCTTGGCGGCGACCAAACAGCCTTCCATTTCACGATCTTCGCAGCGCTCTCTCTCTTTCAAGTCCATTGATTTCCAGCCGACAAGAGATTGCCACCATGGTGGTTTACACTTGTTGGAAGCACCAATGGCGCACCCGATTCTGGCGCCTTGCTCGCATTGAGCTATGATTTTGGACTCGCAGGATTTGTATGCGGCGGCCCAAGATGGAAGGTCTTGGAAGGCAAGGACATATGGACCGGATAAAGGGTCGTCAGAAGTTCCGGCAGGGATGGGTCCCCGGAGTAAAGGGACGGGGCGGTTGAATTTTAAGGTTGTCGAGGAAGCGGAGTACTCCTCCAGGTTTTGGGGCAAAGAAGGATCCATGCCTTCCAGACCGATGAGCGAAGACCTAAGAAGCTTCAAAAGGGACCTAAAAATGACAAATTTCAAAAGGGTTATTTATGGTAGTTTCAAGAGATTGCCACACAAATGAAGCTTTGGACTTCATTGCAATTTAATTAATTTCCTT
>JAQSVH010000013.1:12561468-12595906 GCA_029448705.1 Adansonia digitata
GGGTTATTTATGGTAGTTTCAAGAGATTGCCACACAAATGAAGCTTTGGACTTCATTGCAATTTAATTAATTTCCTTAAAAGAAAATAATTCTACTCAAAAGGGTATTAGTACATTAAAATTTAAATTCAAATAAGTATATTCTTAAGAAAAAGACAATCATAAATCTTCGTAACAATCACTGCACCAATTGATCTAAAAAGCAAAACGCAATTTTTATAGTTTTAACAATTTCCTTTTCATTTCTCATACTTAGTTTCAAACTATACATGAGTATCTTAAAACTTGTCTTAAATAATTCTCCATCTTTGTAGTCTAACAAGTTTGCTTACAATTATTTGGAAGGGAAGAAATATGTCCAATGAAAAAGAAGGGTGCAAAATTAACAATTCTAAATTCAGTTTCAGAAGGCCATCATCATCATCATCATCATCCTTGCAAACTCGTCATAGCTGACAAGTCCATCGCCATCTAAGTCAGCTTCTCTGATCATCTGTTCTGCTTCATCCACTGTTAGTCTTTCTCCCAAATTCATCGTTACTTTTCTCAGCTACAATCCGAACATGGGATTTGACTAATTTGGAAGGTGTAATACGCATACTTTACATCATCATCTAAAAATAAATTTAATAATTCTGAACACGACCCAAAAAAAAAAACCAATGTATTAGTCTTTTTCATTTTGGGCCGGAGTGTTACTCTTATACTTTTTAGACTCTTTCAAACTTCAAATATCAACTAGCTTTGAAATTTGAATACCAACAATTTAGTCTTTCCTTTTATATCCAAACTGCCATCATTTTGTATCTACATATATATATATATATATATATATATATATAAAGATTTAGAAGAAAGCAAAGGTGAAAACAATGTTGAAAAATTGACATGATCAGTTGACAAATAACAGAATCAAAGCACTTACATGCTTTGATCTATGTGTTCCAATCCAAATGCTGCAACAGAAGAAATGTCAGCAAGCAAGCGTGCATATGTTTAACCACCTTGTTTACTGATATAAATCCATCTTGATCCCTGTCGAATACTTTGAAAGCTTCTTTAAGTTCATCCACCATATTTTCCTCTTACATTTCATGTGTTGCATCATTCTCCTCCACTCTTAAAAAAAAAAAAAAAAATACACACACAAACATAACGAGCACTACTCTTTCCAATAAATGGTTTATTTTACCTTCATTTTTTTTTTTGCCATAATATTTAAGAAATCTTCGAAATCAATGGTCCCATTTCCTTCAACATCAACCTCACTAATCATGTCTTCAACTCCTTCTTTTGTAGGTTTTCCATCTAATGTCAGGATCACTGATGCCAACTTTTCCACGGTAATCAAGCCTGCATATTTTTAGATCAATCTATATATGTTCAGAACAAAGGCCCTGAGAGAAGATGCTTAAGACATAGGAACTTAATCCTAGCTATGAAAAATGATGATGGCAGAAAATTATAGTATAATATATATACCGTCTGAATCTTTGTCAATCAAGCGAAAGGCTTCGGGAAACTCGGCAACTTGATCTGCTGTCAATGTAACTGCCATGATTGTTTGAGCTTAAACTGGAGCTGGTTAATGAAAACTCCATCTTGTTGATGAATGAATGAGAGAAAGTTTAAAGGATGTCGTGCTGCCTTGCATGTAAGATCATCACATAAAGAAAGGGGATTGTTGGTAAGGAATCATAATTGATGAGCCAAAGTAATTAGAAATAGTCAAACAGGGTTTTAAGTGGAATCGAAATTCCATTCAAAGCAAGAAAAATTCTAGAAAATTAATGATGTCTTGAATCAACTCACAAAAATGGGGTTTCGATTTTCAATGAAACCCTTTGGCTTGATCCTAGCATTCTATCTTGAAGTCAGCCAGACCATGACCTTTTGTTAATAGGCACCGATTAACATGATATATATATATATAAATAAAAGTATAATTAATGTATTTTTGAAAATTTAATAAAATTAAAGTATTAAATATAAAAAATATTTTTAAAATGATAAATAAATAATCTTTAATCGATATTTATAGATACTAATTAAATAAATTGCTATTTTATTTAGTATATCTGATATGATTAAAGTGGATGACCATTAGTATAATTGATTGAGTAATAACTAAGACTAAAAAAATATTCCAAGTATTTGGTTCAATAATTATTTCATTTTTTATCCAAAGAATTAGGTTCACATTCCTCCATTCTCTAATATATATTAAAAAATTAAGGGAAAAAAAAAGCTGATTCAACTAATTCTCATTGTAGTCAAAGGGATTATAATCGTAGTTTAATGATTTTCTAGCATATTATTTGGATAGGTGTAAATTGACCCGACAATATTTTACACAGTTATATGAATATAAAACGTTTAAAGTAAAAAAATATGACACAAATACATTCTCAAAATTTATATAATACGAGTTATAAGTATATCAAAATTGACATGATACAAAAAACCTTAAATATAATTATGACACGATAAAATATATGAATATGATATAAATACACGAATTACCAAATTTAACGTAAATCCAATTGTCAAGATAATCTTGATTAAAGCATGGAAACAAATAAAATGACGCGAAAAACTCAAATATAAAAATATTTCATTCATAAGAAAATGAAGTTGTACGTTATTTTCTCTTGAAGCATTAGAATTTTAATAGTTTTTATATAGAAAATGTAATAAAAGTAATAATTCCATAATTGTGCAAGCTCATTAAAATTTTTTTTTTAATTTATACTGTTTCTTCCAAGAATATCCATTTCTAGGTTTTCATGGATAGATGTTTATGACTAGGTTGGATTTAAGTTGGATTTAGATATGATATTAATAATATATATGTTTGTTCAAATTTGATCTAACTCGAAATATTAATTTTAAATTTTATCAAGTTTTTTTATATTTGTAAATAAGTAATTTAACTGTATTTAGACCTGTTGATATTTTTTTAATTTATTTTTTAAATATATATTTTTAAAATTTAATTTTTAGTAATTTAATAATTTTTTATCAAATTTTGAAATATAAATAACTTAACATAATTTTAATATTTACAGTATAATATTATATATTTATTTTTTATATGATATATTATTATTTATATGATAAAATTTACATAATATATGAAAATATTAAATTAATATATATTATATAATTAAAAAATAGATCAAAATAAGTTCAGGCCTGAAATGTTGAAGCAAACGCCTTACCCATTTTTTAAATTGACTTCTTGTTTTGCCCAAGCTTATTCTCTTCCAAATATAAGACAAACTTTAAGAGTTAAGTAGGTAATTTGATTTATGAACACCTCCATTTATAGATCCATTCACTTTGCTATTTTAAACAAATCTTAAAAAAAAAAAACCATTTATAGTTATAGGTCTTCAATAGGCAATTTGCATATTCATGTCTTGTTTGAGTATTTTTATAGATTATAATTATTTTAAAATATTTTATATTAATATAAATTTTAATATATTAATAATTATGATATATAGATTTTTATTCATTTGTATATTCGTGTAATATTCTTAATATCTTTTCAAATCATATTAATTTTTATATCATAATTTAATTATTATTTTTATACTATATACATAAATAGTTTTTTAAAATAATTATATATATATAAAAACATAAAAGCTAAAATAGAAGCCAGTAGATTAGAAATATGAAAACAATATAAAATACAATGTTTTGTTTTCTAAACCAAACACCATTAGTAACAAAATCTTATTCCACAATTTTTATTTTAAATTTCATAAAAATGATATATATCTATTTACAAAATATAATTTAAAATATAAATTTAAAATTTAAAAATATTAAAATAGATTACAAATTTTAGTTTATTTATAAAATTAAAAACTTTATTCAGAACGTATAGGCCAAACCCAAGTTTAGGATATTTACGAAACTGACATCACGAGTAGGAGAGCATAAATTCAGGGCAGTTGTACAGACTAGTAGACTGGCACACTGCTACAGCTAGGTTAAAATTTCACAACAAAGGAGCGAAGGCATAAGCAACTAGCACTGCGCGCAAACGCTCTCTTTGGTGAACTGGTAATTATCGCCGCCATTTTTGAACTCTAGCTCGAGTAGCGGCTCTTCCCAGCGTTACCTTTCGTCAATCCTCTGTATCTGTTTTTTTGGGCCTTTTGTTTTTCCGTATCGATTCGATCCCTTTTTGTTTTCTAAATAACGAATAGCTGTCCTTTGTGTTTGAATTTTAAGCATTTTAGTTAAATTTCATGCCTCTTTTCTTCTAAAAGAAGAAAGTAAAAGAGCTTTGAGTGTGAAATTAGGGTTTCGGGTTTTGCGGTTTCTGGACGTTTATAGTGATGTTATCTACATTCTTAAAAGATAAGTTATTTACTTGTAATTTAGACTGTTTTTAATAAAAATAGAGGCGAATTGCCTATCATTTTGGTAAATTTCTATGTAGACCTCGTAGCATCGTTGCTTGCGAGAGTGTTTGGTGACTGAATCTGTGTTTCTTTCTTGGCAAAGTAATTTACTAATTGGAAAATAGTTTTGTTGTAGGTACTTAAGGTGTGACTGGGAGTTCCGGTGCTTTAAATTTTAAGGCTCCTTTTAACTCTATGGGCAATATTATTCACAAAATTAGTTGAAAGAATTTTTTTGAAGCTTGTGAATGTTTGATATTTGAGAATTTGATGTGCCCTACGCGTCAGAAAGTGGAGGGCCTTTTTTTTTTTTTTTTTGGTTATGTATCACTCCATTAGACTATTTTTTATGTACTAACTTCGAGGTGTAGTTTGACATTTTGTAGTTTGAGGAGAAATGAGTAAGAAAAAGAACCCTTTGGTATTCTTAGATGTTTCGATTGGTGGAGATCCAGCGGAAAGAATTGTTATTGAGGTAAGCCAAAAGCCAGCCGCTGGATTTTTACTCAATTTTTGTTTTCTGTGCTTTGTGGGAAGAAATTTGGAACGCACCTGGGACTGACACTTCAGAGTAAGGATAAAGATAACGTTTTTTTCTTCAAATTGACAGCTTTTTGCAGATGTTGTTCCTAGGGCAGCTGAAAATTTTCGGGCACTCTGTACAGGTATCCTTGAAAAATTTCGGTATTCACAAAAAATTACAATTAATCTATGAGTGCAGGTCAGTTGAATTTTGTGCTTGCATTGATTATCATACTTGGTTACCGTGCATCAGCATTGATGAACCCATTATCAATTATTTGTAGGTTGCTTATAATGTCTCTAGTATTGTAGTCTAGGAATACAAGATTTAATAATCTCATAAATCGTTTTCTTTGACAAGGACAACTTGCTTAAACCTAGCTTCAAAGTTTCACATCTAATAAGCTATTTGCCTGCATTTGCTACCTGAAGAATTTAACCTGACTTCTCTTCTTGAATTTTCTTTGCAAACAAGTGTTAGGCTTTGATTATTCTGAACTGTGTCAAACTGTAGGTGAAAAGGGCATTGGCAAATCTACTGGGAAACCCTTGCACTATAAAGGATCTTTTTTTCATCGAATAATCAAAGGATTCATGGCCCAAGTATGTTAGTCGTTCATTGTATAAATCATTTTAATAATTAGAGGAATGTTTGCTATGAGGATTTTCCTTTCAATTTTTTGTAGCATATCCTAAAAGTTCCTACCTTTTGTAGTGATGTCTTACAAGTGACGCAATATTTTGCTTCTAAGAAGTTATAATTTTAGTTTGCTTGACATTTTACTATTTTTATCCTAATTTCTTGTTTGAGCCTATAGGATGCTGATTTCTCATATCTTTAGTGTACTAAACATCTCTCTTTTTGGTTATAAGCATTTTAAAATGACCTTTATACCGAAACAGTAAGGTTAGGAATTAAACTTAGTTGCCCACTAATAACTAGAAAATGCTTCAGATGTCTCTAATTTAGTAAGTTCTTTGCTGAATATTAATTGATGGCACTTAATGCTATAACCTGATTATTTGAGCCTCCTTGGTGCTACTTGTTGCTGGCAATTAAACTGGTTAGTCATCATGGGTGTTAGCAGAGTGACTAAAATTAGAGAAGAACTTGTACGTCCTCTTTTTTTTTTTTAATTTTTGGTAGGGAAGGTGAGGATGAGAGCTAGTATCTATTAATTTTACCAGTGGAAGTATATGTCCAATGGCCCTAAATTTGTTGTTTTCTTTATTTATTTATTTATTTATTTTGTTTCTACAGGGTGGTGACTTTGCAAAGGGAAATGGTATGCTCGCACATTCCAATGAATGGACATTTTGTTTTATTTGTTTGAGTGAATGCAGATTCTTTGCTTGACATCTAAATGTATGCCCAGACTTGTAAGGAAAGACGTTTAATTGGTTTGCAGGCACCGGTGGAGAAAGTATTTATGGGGGGAAGTTTGCAGGTAAGTCTTTGCATATCAGCACTGAAGTGTTTTATGATAGATTAAGTTAAACTTAATCATCGAAGTTTATATTTCCTTGCAGATGAGAATTTTAAACTGGCTCATGATGGACCTGGTGTTCTCTCTATGGCAAACAGTGGTCCAAACACAAATGGGTCTCAATTCTTTATAACCTTCAAGCGCCAACCTCATCTTGATGGGTATTTAACCCTTGCTTATTACTTATTTACCAGTTACGACCGGAAAGGCGGAACTTTTCTGTGTTGCTTTGCAATGGATTTCTCATTTAATGAACGATTGGCAGGAAGCATGTTGTTTTTGGAAAGGTAATTAAGGGAATGGATGTTTTAAAGAAAATTGAGCTGGTTGGAACAGGTGATGGAAAGCCTTCCCAACCTGTAAAAATATCTGACTCTGGTGAAACCTCTGAAAGTAAAATTCAGGATGCTCTTGGGAAAGGAAAAGGTACTGCTGAGTGCTGATTAAGCACTACTGTAGTGATTTCTGGATCAGTTGCCAACTTTTCATTATGTTATTTTCACAATGGTTTTTCTTTTTCAGGGAAAGGGAAGAAATCAGGAAAAGTTCCTTCTTCAGAGAGTTCTGATGAGCAAGCTAGAGGAAGTAAAAAGTCTTTGAAGAATAGAAGGAAAAAAAGAAAGAGGAGATATTCTTCATCTGATTCATACAGCTCTGACTCTGACTCCGATTCTGATTCCTATTCTTCAGATTCAGGTTCAGATTCGGATATCTCTTCATCTGAGTCAAGTTCCTCTAGTGACGGAAGAAAACATAGGAGAAGGAGGTCAGCAAAAAGAGACAACCATCAACGTGGGAAAAAGAGGAAGGACGGGCGAAGAGAGAGGAAAAAAGGCCGGCAAGGAAAAAAATCAAAGCGCAAAACCAAATGGTCCGGTTAAAAACTGGTTTCGAGGACAATCCTGCAAAATTTTGCCCCTCTTGCTTGTTATTTTCTTATGTTTGTTCATAATGACTTTATTTCAGGAGTTCAGATAGTTCAACTGACAGTGAAAGTGAGAGTACAAGCACTAGCAGTGGCAGTGATGATGGAAAGGCCGGTTCTCGCCGTGGTTCTGCTCGCAACAAACCTATCTCCAAACCTGCTGAAAATGAATCTCCACAGAATATTGGTATTTCCATCTTTTTTTGTTTTAGCCTCTATTTTTTTTTTTTTCAATTCTTTACTCTAGCTTTCTGCACACTGTCATGCATGAGTCTAGTGGCACTTGAATTCGGGCATTGGCATTTGAGCAGCACAAACTTCTTTAATGGGGATGTTACATTTTGAGTTGAATCATTACTGTTGTCAACCAATGTAAGGATGCATTAGGAACTCATCCACGGGCATTTTTTATTAGTATAGGTGACATGCAAAAAAATATGCTTATGTGAGAGTAGGATTGTGAATAGATTCTGCGAGCATCTTAATATTGTTACTGTGGGAACAACTAATGACAGATTGTGATGTTACTGCTGTAGAGAAAAATGTGCCAAATAAGTTAAAGGTAACTGAGGACAACTCACATGAAGAAGGAGAATTGTCACCAAAAAGTTATGAGCTTCCCAACAATGGTCATGGCAACAAGGCTGCTAACCGACGTACCTCTGTCGATGGCTCAGACAGATTGAGGTTTATGTTTATCATTTTGGCTTCATATCTCTGCTGGAATCTACTCTGTAATTTAATTGACAATGTTTCTTTTCCCACATGCTTCACAGAAGCGTGAGCCCCACCCCTAAACGGAGGCCAAACAACAGCCGCAGAAGCAGCCAGAGCATGAGTCCTCCTAAGGATGATGTTAGAAGCCCTCCCAGAAAATCTGGTGTGCAGAACGAGGGGAGGACTTCACGTAGCCCATTGAGTAGTCCTGCAAGGAAAGCCCCTGCATCTAACCAAGGACATACTTCCTCGAGAAGTCCGTCTCCAGTTGGCACATCAAAGCGCATAAGAAAAGGTCGTGGCTTCACTGATCGCTATTCCTTTGCGCGTCGATACCGTACACCTTCTCCTGAACGATCCTCACCAAGATCCTACCCTTACGGTGGAAGAAATATTCCTGAAAGAAACCGTGATAGGTAATCCCTGTCTATAATTTGACTAAAAGGATTTTCCTCTTTCTTAAATTTTAATATTATTTTATTTCTTTGGCAAAGATATTCTAGCTACAGAAATCATTCTGATCGATCAACCGGCAGACGTTATAGAAGCCCGCCAAGAGGCCGTAGTCCCCCCAGGTTCTTTCTGTCTCATGTATATCTATGTATAGTTTGTCAAAATTGTGTTGCATAGCTGTAAAGTTTGTCTACTTTCAGTGCATTAGACATAGATTCATTTTGAGATGGAATCCATCATCCTCAGGCAGCCATTCCTCTTGTCCTTGTTTACTTCTTGTTTTTGCTTTATTATTCATCATGAGGCTCAAATCTGTTTTGCATCAATTGATCATTGCTTCATCTTGATTCTTGCATACCTCTTTCAGTATATGGTATTCACTATTTAGAACATTTGCATATAAGCTTTTAGTTACTAAAAAGTACTTTCAAAACTAAAATATCGACTTAATTCAGACAAATTAGTGATCGGCTTCTAAATTTGGGTTATAACCTTGGATTTTGCCATCAGAAGTTTCCAAATATATGTTTCAGCCATCCAACTTCTTTTTTTTTTTTTTAAATCCAAAGGACACATCATTATGGAATAATCTTTTTTACATTAATTTCTACATATGCGGTGTGGAAAAGAATGCTAATTTTGAGAGCAAACTTTTAAATCACACAATGTAAAAGATAAAGGAGGAATACTTTTTTTATAAACTAGAAGGAAAAGGGATTCTAAGAAAAAAATGTCAAATCGATATTATTTATAAAACTACAATTAGAAAGAACAATATAGAAAAAGAAATAAAAGGAAAAAAAACTGAAATGCATACCCATATCATTACGCTAATTATGAGGTAAAATAATTTAACATGTTGGACCGGCATTGGCTTATTATTAATAATCTGTGTTTGTATATCATCTGCAATTGATATTATTGTTCATCCTCTACAATTTCTTTAATTTTCTTCTGAGCAAATATGTTATATTAGACTGGGAAGTAGTTTATATGCTTTTATTTTGATTTTCAGATATGAACGCAGAAAAAGTAGGAGTGTTTCTCGCAGCCCAGTTCGTTATCGTGGAAGATACAGAGATCGTAGTCAGAGCCAGAGTCCTATTCGAAGTCCTAGTCCTAGAGATAAACGACCTGCCGTAAGTGAGGGGTTAAAATCTCGTCTTGGTCCTCGAACTGATGATCAATGCAACCCACAAAGAGAAGTCAGGGTCCAGGCCTCCAGGTCAAGGAGTCATGGGTCCTCGCGTTCCAGATCTCCTGATATCTCGCCACCAAGAAATCGCAACAGAAAATCTCCATCTCCAAACATGTCAAAATCAAGCTCACCCTCCGGACACAGAGGTTTGGTGTCTTATGCAGATTAAATCCATGCCCTTCATTTACATTCAATGGATCATGCTAAAGAATCATACGTGGTTGTCTCAGTCATGCTTGGTTTCGGTTTGCAACAGAAGTGTGGGGAAAGAGTTTAAGAGGCTACGACATTTATATTCAGTTATCATTTTTCAGATGCAATTAGGTTGTCGATTTGGAGTTGCAAAATAGTTCTAGTTTTTGTTTGGCTAGCGACTTAAGAGTCTTGGACTTCAAACTTTAGCAATGCATATCTCCAGTACAATTTGTTTTCTGTTTGTGATTTCCTGTTTCAGTTGCCATTAAATAAGTAAACTCTCTTTCCATGGTGTTTTCTTATGTTATCTTCCATGTGTTATTCTCAAGTTTGATTAAATATTTGTTGTGCCCCATACGATGAATCTTTCTTCTATACGAGAGTTTGCTCTTCAGATATCTTATTATTAGTAAATAAAATTTAATTTTCATACAATATAGCTGTTTGCTTGATCGAATCAGTTCGATTAAAGATGTTATTCAAATCAGTTCGGCTTCTCAGTTTTTTAAACTTTAAAAAAGACTATTTTGTAGTATTTTTTTTTTTAAAATTTTTCACTAATTTAAAAATATAATATTTATTTTTATATAATAAAAGATGATTTTTTAACTTACAGACAAAAAATAAAGTGAAATATATTTAATTATTATCCTCACCAACATCAAATCCAACACTACAAAGTTCGTTGCCGAAAGCAACTGTGGTACATGAAAACAAACTTTAGATGTATGAAGAGGGTAAATTACTTGATAAAATTGGGATTATTTAAGAAATGCAGAACGTCCACGTAGCTAGAAGTTGTCTATAAAAATTGATACAGCCCAAAGAACGCCAATGTCAGCTCCCCCCAATCTCTCTTTTAGATAGCTTGACCTTCTGGTACAATATGATCTTTGACCCACACGTAGATAGGAACCAGTGAGCAATACGTTGCTGCCATGGCACCCAAGATGAAGCGCAGCAGACATACAAATGGATTTACGGGCTTCGTTACGTCCTTCGCCTTTGGACCAAGCTGATCGTTTGAAAACAATGAATAAATAAAATCTAAAACAAAGAAGGATTTAAAACGGTGATCGCCTCGTGAACTCATTTTTCGACCAGTCGGTGCCCAATGCAAAAGGGATACAACATCAATCGGTAGTGAAAATAATCATTTCGATTATCTGACAAAGAGGTTATATTGGAGGCAGTAAATGGAGCCCTGAAATGAATCACCAGGACTGTCTATACTAAAATCGACAGTCTGATTCAACATCGATGATACCAAAACGAGAAAAGAGTTTACTACGTCTATGGCTCTGCAGAATGATGCTTACATTCCTTCCGTCCCCTCAAATCAAGCATCAGTTTCAAAGGTATGCATCAAAATGGACTAAAAGATAAGATAATCTTATGGACCAGACGAAATCAGTTTCATGCTTCTATAGCTCTGAACAATAACATTGCATTCTTTCTGTTCCCCATATCAAACATCAGTTTTTTTTTTTTTAATGCCACTAAAAGAAAAGGATATATTTTAGAAACTAGATATCTAAGATCTCCAATTAAAGATCTTCATACCACTTATCATTATTCATGGCAGCAAATACCACAAATACTACTACTATGTATTGTTATTAATATCAGAATCATTTTTTATCTATTCCTAAAATGGTTAATACAATACCTTTGGTTTTTTTTTCAAGTGAACTTATAATTTTTATATTCTTCATATAAAAAAGGAAGAATAACCGGCAAAAGTGAACGAAGAATAAAAAGAACAATTAGATGCTTTCCACTATCACGGATGCACGCAGAAACAGACATGAAGAGAGAGTACTTTACAATGAATTCATATAATGGAAGACAAAGGCAGGAGGGGGAATGAGTGATGGTTGCAACGGCTACTATTAAAACTATATCAGTTATATTCCTTAAGTTTGACAATTTGGCAAAATGGAAATTGAGGCTGTTCCGATGAGTAAATGTAGGCATGTGATTATGAGACCTTAAACTTAAGGCTAACATAGGTGTCTAACAAAATTTGACGAGATCTACATCACCTTATCGAGATTTAGAATCCTTGGATCATAATACTGAGAGTATGAAACACAATATACATAGACATGTGCTCAAGGCCAATTAACAGAGCTTATAACTGTATCTATATGTAACCTTGAACATGAAAAACACCTCAATAGGCATCGACAGCTTCAAAATGTGATTACCTGCAAAGGAGAGTCCCGGATGCAGGTTTAACACCAGTTACAGAGCAGCCATGATCAACCCATGCCTACGAACTCCACGATACCATTTGGGGCCAATCCTTTTGAGTTGGACATCCTTAAATCCAGCCTTTTGAAACCACGCAGTGTACTCTTCCTCCTTCGGGAAAAGCATCCAAACACCGGCAAAGAAGCAAGACAACCAAAACATAGGATACACGGGATTAACTAAGCAGGCCTTTCCTCCTAGTTTCAAAACCCTGTTTGCTTCCTTGATGCCCCCTTAAGGTTCTGGCCAGTACTCTATGCTGAAAGACATAATAACATATTCCTAGTCAGAGACATTATCAAGCTACTATCTCCTCCATTCTCAAACGAATTAAGAAAGTTTCCATAATTCATTAAAAGGCTGGGTAATTAGAAATTATAGCATTCACTGTCTGTAACATAAATACCAACTAAGCTAACCTGCATAACAACGAGCACCAGCCTACCATAAAGCAACCAAATTTTTACATCTTATTGTAAACGCATATACTAACTGCATTTCAAGTGAACAAATAACAAAAGGGTGGCAAAAATACATCCCAGCAGACACATATCTGTCGGCATAATCAGTAGGAAATGGGATATCTTCAGCATCCCCTTCAAATTATTTTGCACTCCTTCGGAGGCTCCTTTAGCTTAGCCTTGGCAAGCTGATGAGGAGACTGGTCAAGAGTTGTAACATTCTTAGCATCCACATGCTTGACAATACCCAAAGTAGTGAAACCAGTTCCACCGCCAACATCTCAACCACCATGCTCCTGTCATTGAGATCAGCAGGCTCAACCGCATCGTCTGTCATGTCTTCAGTCCAATGACGTGGGTTTCTCACATGGACGTAAACGATTGAGAGGAATCTGTAGAATCAAAATGCCTCTTTTTTGTGTTGTATAAATCTTGGTTGTGAAGCTGGCCTTGACGCTGGTAAGCTGCACTTTGGGGTCATTGTTGTTCCTGGCCTGGAGATTCTTGCACTAGAAACTAAACCCACATTGCAAAATTGTTTCCCATGAAAACCTGACCCCAAAAAACCAATTTTTTTGGGCGTTATCCCATTGAAGAGAGTGAAGTTTTCTGCTCCATAAAGCATGGAAGAAGCCATAGATTAGGCAAAACAAAAATTACACAAATTAAAAAGTTGCAATCTTTACTTGAAGATGAAATATTTGAGCACATGAACAACTATAAAAACAAATACCCACCAGCCACGAGGTTGGCTCGGTTATGTGTTGGGGTCAGCCTATTAATCAGAGAAGAGAGAGCAGGCCAAAGCGTTAGGTAAACATATGAACGAGATTGGACCAAGGCAATGATATTTGAACTAGCCTAGTAGCTTTTACTAGTTAGTACTTAGTATCTAGAAAAAATATATATATATATATTTGTGAAATTTTCTTTTACTATTATATTTATGAAAAATAAAGAAAATTGCAATTACTTTCACACTAATTAAGTAAACTATAGGTTTTGCCATCCTTTTTTTTTACCCTATGTTTTGTATTAATCACTATTCAATTTGTTTTTATAGACAAATCGTTCCTCTCTAAAATTTAAAGGCTGTGATTGATTTTTATGTAATTTTTCTTTTAAGTAGAATAATCGTAGGAGGCCAAGGTGATATCTGTACTAGAAATTTGAATTTCTTTCTTCCTTTAAGCGATTTCTAAAGCCGAAGAACTTCCATTGGTCTGCGTTTGAGAAGGCAAGGACTCAAGGGCCATGGGCCCATGGTCTGTGCCGCTGTCTAAACTCAAACTAAATTGACTAATTAAGGATAATTGTTAGACCCTTACTAATTCATGCAGAGAACGCGGGTTGAACGTGCGCACCTTATGTTTAGCTTCACGAAAAGATTGGCGTGCGTGAAGTGCGTGCCAATGTGCAAGGTGGAATAAGGGCAATCGGTATGAGTTGCTGATTGGCGTGCGTGCTAATGTGGGATAGAGGCAATCAGTATGAGTTGCTAGGCAGAGTTGGCTACGGATTTGGGGTGCGAGGCACTCTTCATGCGCAAAAGTAGGCATTCACCAGGGGTTAATGAGAAACCGGTGATAAATACTTAGTGCGGGAGGGAAGCACTAAGGCATGCAACACTCAAGCATGTGGGATATCTTGATACGAGAATGGCTTGTGGGACTTAGCATGAATTCTGAGACTTGTGCACGAGGGAACGCGAGATGTGTGTGCAAGGGTTGTGCATGCGAGCATGCAGGGCGGACGTGCGTGTAGGAGCACGCAAAGGAATGCAGAGGCTAAAAACCAATCTTGCATTACTTGCGCCTCAATTTTAGGAGTTGAACGAGTCAAGGGACGGATCATCCATGGTGGCCGGATTTCATGATTAATGGAACTAACATGAGCGGTTTTACTCAGTCAAAAGCTGTTTTCATGGAACATGGGACATATGGCCTTCATCAAGAGAATCAAGAAAGATCATGGGATTGGGATTCCTATCTTGTAACCGAATTTGTTAGACTCAAGCCTCTATATAAAGGGCTAAGTGAATCATTTTGTAATCATCTGTTGTAGTTATCACTTGTGTAAATCTAGTAGGGGAAAACTAGAGTGGGAACACTAGTGAGAGGGAGAAGCATCTATTGTATGCATCACTTGTGTAAATTTAGTGAAAGGAAACTAGAGTGAGAAAACTAGTGAGAGGGTGAGATTCATATGCTCTCTTTCCTTTGTAACTTGAGGGTAAAAAATTAATAAAGGTTGTGAAGAAATTCACGTGAGCTTGTTGTGTTCTCTTGTACATATACTTGTGGGTTTCATTGCTAACTTGGGCAGGTTTTGGCTAAGACTTGAAGGTTTTCAAGTGCCATCACTCAGTTGTTTCGTGTATTTCCGCTGCGAGAGAAATAACCGTGTGACAATAATCCACACCGCTACCACAAAAGCTACCAACACTATGCATATGTCCAACTCAAATTAAATTGACTAATTAAGGATAATCCACACCACTACCGCAAAGCTACCAACACCACATATATATATATATATATATCTATATATCGAAAGCCAATTTGATAAAATTTACAATTATTTATTAAGTGGTATTGATCGAATTGATTGATAAAATTAAAATATAAATATTAAATAATTAGCAAATATAATAATTCATAAAAATTTGTCCATAATTATTAATTTTATTTTTTATGTTATTATAATAACTTTAAATACAAAAATGTAATTAAAAATTCATAAACAAATAATATTTTAAAATTAATTTATTTAGATTGAAATATAAAAGAAATTAAATGATAATATTATTAATACACCTTAAAATATAATATAAGGTTTGTCAATTCGTTTTAAATATTTAAAAAAATTTAAACATGAATATAATATGTACATTAAATGTGTTTAAACATATTGTATTGTAATTATTATATTATTTTCGTATTTATTAAATATATCATATTTATTATATTTTTATATAGTTTTAAAAAACTATCAGATCTACCCCTACTATTTCCTGCAAAAGGGAGATATTGGGATGATGGGGGGGGATGAGGAAAAAAACTTGGGAGGAATTGAGAATGAGAAGAGATAAAGAAAGGCCAAAAGGAATGGGGTAAAGTGCCTTAATGGAGGTGATAAAGAGTGGATTGGAATTGGTATTGGATGTTTAATAGGATAGTAGAAAAAGACAGCCGTGAAAAGGCACTTTGTCAAGTTGGGATGGACACCGAATTGCCTTGCTTATCAACTAATAACACCACAAAACCAAACTCATTTTGGGTTAGTTTAGTATTTTCCAATTTCACTGATAAAGCTAAGATTAAAAAAATTTAGATTGAGAAAAATTATGATGAAAAAATATATAATTTAAGATTTTTTAAGTGTTTAATTATAAAAAAGTATTATCGTAAAAAAAATTAAAAATTAGAAAAATTAAAAAATACGAAGATAATAAAATTATTTTATTTAAAATTAATTGTTAAATTATAAAAAAATAATTTTCTTAATTTTATTTGATTTCTCAAAATATAATCTTAATTGTAAAAATCCAAATTTTTTATAAATTTAATATTATATCTACGATAAAAATACTAACTTGTAACCTAAAATCTATTTTTAAGCCCTTTATTTATTTATTTATTTATTTGTTTTTACTCTTGGTTTTGCTGTTGCTGTCCCTTTGTAAATACAGCATCTTTCTGCTGGCTTGGTCTGGCATGGCCCGGCCTGGCCGCATACCTCAAATCCTTTTTGCCATTTCATATTGAAATAGTAATTAATTAATTAATTAATTAATAATAATTATATGCACATTAACTTAGCTTGTTTAGGAACACTGTATTAAATGACAAAAAAATAAATTAACTTAACCAGAAAACGACGAGATAGAAGAGGAAGGACAACTCAAACGACATAACAAACCTTCTTAGGAATGTAAAACGTGACACGAATTAAGTTAGAATGGTTGTTTTTCTTCAAGTTTAGTAAAGGCTTTATTAATAAAGCAATATATAAATCATTATTGTTGTTTAAGTGTTTGTGAGCTTTGTACGGACACCTTTAGATCTGCAGGCATAAAGGTGTAGGATTGGTTGCTTAAATGCTCTGAAAAATTCAAAATTCCAAAAGACAGAACTGAAAATGAGAAAAATGGAGGAAAGGAAAGAAATGAAGTGATCTCGAATGAGCGAGTGGCATTGATCTTTTTTTTTTTATATATATATTCTAGCATACCAGGCGAGCGCGTAGCAATGGAGTCAGAGACGGCGTCGTCGGCAGATGATCAGCAAGCGGCTGGTTCAGCCGCTGATACCAGAGGCAAGCATCGGATTCTTGCTGAACTCAAGCGTGTCGAACAAGAATCCAGGTTCCTTGAGGTTAGTTTTCTTCACGTTTCTGTTTTTAAATTCCACCCCCCCTTTCTTTGTTGTTCTCTCTAACTTGTTTTCAGTTATGTATTGTTCTGTAGTTCCTTTGGAAATGAAGTTAAAAGATTTAACTTTTGGCTGTATTTTGATGAATTTAAGAACTGGAAAAGAATAAAAAAAGCGGAGCTTGAATCTACCTTGAAAAAAGCTTTAGAATATAGCAGGATAAGAAAGGCCAAACTTTGCTTTCCTTTTGCAAACTTCACATAAGTCTTTCTTTAAAGAAAATAATAATTATAATTCCCATATTCAAAATGGAATCAAAATTGTCGGGGTTCTTGTAAAGCTTTAGCTTTATGTCAAGTGAGATTCTTTGGATAATCCATGTAATTGGTGAGTTGAGCTAAGCTGGTGGCTTGAAGCCATTGGAAGAGAAAGCTAAGGACTTTATGCTGTAGGATTTAATGGAAGGAAAACAATTCAAGGCAGATCTTAAAATTGGGTGGTTAATAGTTTTCTTACCATTAAGTGGAATCCCAATTTTAATCGGCTTCTGGTCATTTTTTGGATTTTTTTGGAAATTTGTAATCTTGAACTCACAAAAATCGGCCACAGATGTTGGTTGAAGATACGCTCCGTTTATCAGGTTATACTGATGTTTTGGAAGTTCTAAATCAGTATGTTATGGCGACTTTTTGTGGGATGTGCTAAACATTCCTTGTTTCTTTGATTTTTTTCCCTTTAATTCACTGATGAAATCATCTTGAGTTAGTCTTTTTGACATCATAATCAGCAGAAGCAGAATGTCTTCAATCATGATTACTTACCATATGTCATGGCCATATTTAGTGTTTAAAATGTTGGCGGAATCACATTATAATTAGCACTTCAAAGCTGAATATAAAATCTATGAGTATCACTTCATACATTCATTTTGGACAAAATTTTATAATGCTCTTCTAGTTTGTTTGGTATTTAAATTATGTATGCTATATCTAGGCTCGCCTAGAAATTCTTTAACTGGTAGCTACCCATCATGTTTGCAGATCGGAAATTCTTGACTAGCCCAATTGGAGAGTTGTAGGTCATTTGTTCTTAGACTTGGGTTTTTTCCCTTCCCATTTTTGATCTTTACTTCTTTCTCAGGCAAATGGTCATTTCATTAATTTATATGAATGACATCTGTTTTACTTTTGGCAATGTCTTTCTTTAGTGATTCAAAAAGTTGCCGAAAGGTACCACATCACTGTTTAGTATGTCTTATTCTTTGTCTCTACATGTATTTTTTTCCAGGAAGAGATGGAAGAGCTTGAGAGAACAGATGACGTGTCAACATTGTATGAGGAGTAAGTTTAAGAAATAAGTTTTTCTTTCCCATGAAATTGCAAAAGTAGAAAGTAGGACGGCCGGCAGGAGAGGGGGTGTTCGGTGTTGGAATCTAAAGGATTATCATTTATCAATATATTTGCAAAATCCATGAAGAGGGGATCCAATAATCCTTCCCTTTCTGCTAATAATCTTTTGAGATAGTCATACTCTCCGGGGTTTTATGATCTAGTTTTTTAGCTCATTCAGCTGTCAGAATGCTTCTCGCAGTTTTGTCGCTCACATATAAATGTGTTGGAATGATGCTTGACACCTAAGTTGTATGGTAACTTGTTTGATCCGGATTAATATATGCCTTTTTTCCCTCTCAGGTTGCTGCTTAACATGGAGACCAGACCTGATCCACTACTTCCATTGTAATTACAGCAACGTCTAATTTTTTTTTATTTTATTTTTTCATATTTTCTGTTTTAGCCCAAGCCGCCTTTTGCCTCTGATGCTTCGATTGATTCTATTTGCAGAACAAATGGTCCAATAAACCCATCATGGGATAGATGGTTCGAAGGGCCACAAGACTTGCAAGGTTGCAGATGCCAGATTCTCTAATTTCGAGACAAATCTAACATTTGTTGCCAAGATATGTTCCGTAACATACATGTTAACATGTTACTGCTCAATTGTTATCTTAACAAATATTCAAATTGACTCTTTTTCCCCACAGTGTGCAATACCAAAATTTTTGGGATGACTCAAAAATTGAATGTACAATTTGCTTTTTTATGTTCAGATGAAATTTGTATATCGGATAGATCTACTGCAGATATGAGCTTCCAAACAATCATGCCTCTATATCCTTTTTTGGTGCAGTGCCTTCCTAAAGTATGAATTTCATTTCTCTTCATTAAATCCAAATAATGAAAGGACCAAAATAGTGCCCTTTTTGCAAAGTCATAGAATTAACCGGAAGGAATTAAAGAATACAAAGTTTAACTTAGTTGGTTCATGTACTGAGCAGGTTTGGAGTTTAAATTTTAGTATATGTATTTTTTCCCTTATCCCCTAGCTGCTGTGTCCTTTGTACTAAAAAAATAAAAACAAAAAAACAAAAAACACTCGTAAGGAACGAGGAGAATGATGATATTGATGAAAGTGAATGCATTACATACATCTTTGTGAAGAATTTTTTCTCCTTGGTACAAAGGAAATCAAACTTGGGATAGGAAAAGTGGTTGTGAATATCAAAATTTAAGTTCTAGATGTGTTAGATATTATCTCTTAAAGCACCAGAGTTAGAGCAATCTACTCCGTTCTGTAATAAGTAATAAGAAATGGCAAGATTACTTATATAAGCATCAGAAACATCGAGCATCAGTGAGCTGGGACCTGGAGTGAATTATCAAAAAATCGAAATGTGATTGTTATTTCTACATATGATCGATATTACAAATAAAAAAAAATGAAGTTCAGAAATTTATTCAGTCAAATCACCCGCATAAAAGACAAGAATTCCTGTTATTGGCTATAAGCTTCAACAAGTAAAGTCAATTCCTAGAAATAATTTACATGTTATATGCACTCGGAAGGCTACAGTAACTAGGAAGGAAAGGTGCCGCCTGCAAGAGATTTAGCTGCAGTAGCTCACAGATCTTAAAACTGTTGTTATTGGTTGAGTGTCGAGCCTTAAACCATTTAAGTCCATAGGCAAGGCAGAGAAAAAAGAGAAGGAAAAAAAAAAAGAAAAAGGAAAAAGAAAACGAGATCACTGAACATGGGCAGATAAAAGGTTTCTCAGCTGGAGTAGGTGTTCATCATCCGAAATGTTAAGGGAAAGGCGGAGATTTGTTAACAGGGACTCCTGCTCCCAGGTTAGAGGACCCGAAGCATACAATGCCTCCATGGTTGACTTGTAAGCACAAAGTTCTAGTCCATGGACATCAAGCACTTTGTCAACGGGGCACATGAGTGAGTCCCTTTCTCCACACAGTGAAGGGAATGATGACTCGGCATCAGAACTATCACGTGTGTTTTTCAATGATTTATGAGAAACCCAGGCACCATAGTCAGCAACACCATTAGAACTACAGCTAGCAACCGAACATTGGTCACTATCTTCAGTACACCAAACAGGCCTAGAAGAATCACATAAATAGTGAAGAGTCGTGTCTTCCATTTGGTTATTCCTGTTAGTTGATTGCTTGATGAATTTTTCATGGACTCGTACACGTAAGCAAGAAATATCATCTACCTGGTTAAATAAAGGAAGCATTCTCCTATGAGTTCGATCACAGCCTCCAGAAGACAGAGATGATTTCCTTTTCTTGAGGGTTCCTCCAAAGAGCCGGTAGATACTGCATTCTTCAGAATGACGAGTTTTGCTCATATGTAATGAAGTCCTGAAAGGCAAGCCACTAGCATGGTTTGGAATTTTCATTGTAAAATTGTTGGCCAAGTCTTTACCCCGAGCAACCTGCAATCACATGTAATATCAAATTGTAAAAAGCACAAGGATTACTATAAGAATAGAAGTAAGGATAATCTCCTCCTAGCCAATTAGTGAAAGCAGCCAAATATGACAAACAGTGGCCATCACCAACAAGAGTTGGATATTTATGTCACAGCTCACTGAGCAAGAAATAATGTATTCAGAGGAGAAAAACATTCATATTATCCCAACAATAATGTCAGGAGTTTCCCTGAATGAAAATTATAAACGACATCTGCAGATAGGAAAATAGAAATTAACCGTTGGCTTCTAGGACATTTGGAGAAAATGATGCAATATTCACTTTTCATACCTGTTGAAAGTACTGAGTAGACAAATAAAGAGCGTTGATTTTCTTGACATCATCACTCGTATATGTATTCGGAACATTATCAACGAGAAAAATTCTTAAAACTTTCAAAGCATCTAAGCACCAGTGATCTCGTAAAATGATGACAAGAAAATGCCTTCCACAAATTTTAAACAAAAAACAATTGCAACAGTATTCTGACTTTTCTCACTAGTGAAGTGGTAGTAATTTTTTATCCCTTTTTTACTTCTGTTGAAATAGTTGTTGCAACTTCCCATGAAATCATTAGCTAGGCAACATTTCGCTTCAAAACTATTGAAAGCAGCTCTTTCCTTGCAAAAACTACTTACCAAGCATCTGATTCACTCAAGGAAGAACGAAGTTCATATCATAAATATGGAAAGGAAATTACATTGCTACATATTTGAAAATAATATGGTTTTGATAGATAGAATAGATAGATAGACTTTTAATTACACCATCAGAAAGAACAATATTGAAGGCAACAAGAAAATATTTTCTCGAATATCTTCAAAAGGATTGATCATGAGTTATGCTTGCTAGAAAGAGAACTCTACTAAAATTGAAGAAAATAGATCCTTCAATGAAAACCCAATAGATAAATATTTAGAAAAGAGAATTTAGGCAAAAGCATGATGAATATAAGCCATTACCTTCCCAACCACCAACCACTTGTTGCCATGCCAAGCCTGCCTAATCCTTAAACTCGATGCATGAAATTCCTTAAGTTGGATGGAACCAAAGAACTTAATGACAAATCGATTACTGTTCTTTAACACCTTTCCGATTTTTCCTACCCTCCAACACCGAATGTCAAACACTTCAGCTACATCACCAATTGCCCAATTCTTCCCATTTGCACTTGGAGGCAAGGGTCTAACATCCTTCCCTTTCACCTTCTCCACTACCGGTTTTCCTTCATGGTCCATAAGCAGCTTGTACCTAACAATATAGTTGTCACCAGCTGCTGAAAGTACGCTACCTGTAAACCAGGAGCCATATGGATCATGTTCTCGTCTTAACACCTCCACCAAGTTACCTTTTCCGAACTTCATATTCTTCGAACTCTAATAAGCTTAATCCTGGACAACAAAAGTTAATACTTACTAGATTATGAAATTAACGAAAGCTAAGAAATCTGAAGGTGTTAACATAAGGATCAAAAGATAGATGCTTGAAAAATCTATCGTTTCGAAATTGATATAGCAGATCCAGGTGAGAAACTTCTCGACTCAATTCAGATATAAGACATGGAACCTTCATTTTTTAAAAAGATGAAATAGGTAAATCTTGAAGAACTCATTGTATCAGGGAAATCAAACTAACAGAGATATAATCAAACCTAATTAAATTCATGAAAAAACAAGTATCCCACCGTTGAATATAGATATGCATATTTATGTCATTCTGGGCACTAAAAAATAAGATTGATGCTACAAACAAGGGCATTTCAAATCAAACTCAGATGAACTCATGAAAACCCAATTTTTTTTTCCTTGACAGAGTTGGTCAATCAGCAAACAGATTTAGAACTACTCAAAATATCAACTTTTAGCAACCCTCAAAAACACCCAGAAACTAAATTCAATTTCTTTTTCTTTTTTCTTTATCTTTTTTTTCAAAAAATAAAAAAATAAAACACAAATAATTCCAAAAAGATAACACGTACCCAGAATTTAAAATCTTATAATTACAAAACTATACTAAAACAAAATCAGGCTTGACCCATATAAAAACTACAATTAACACAGACTTCTATTCAATTTCAAAACTTTAGTTAGTAAATTAATTGAATAAGACGGACCCGAGAGTAAAAGATAAGAAATGCAAACGAACAGGAGGCAGTTTTGTTGCGGTCATGACCACTCTTTTCTTTTTTTTGATTATTTGTTTTGGGTACTACCAAAAAAACACACTAACACTAGGATTGGCATGGTTTTTTTATAGTAACTTAAACCCGTTTTAAATTCGGTACTTTTCACGTAATGGGTCACCTTCAGTCTCCTGCCTAATTGCAACAATGGGGATCCTTCATTTTTTTTTTTTTTCATAATCCACTTAAAAGATTATAATTGCATTTACCAAATCTTCCTCCTCCAATAGTGAAAGCTCCCTTTTGTGCGGTATTTTGCTCGTCTTTTTGAGTTACGGACGGATTTTTTTTTATCCAAAGTAATGTTAATGTATCATATTTATTTATTTAAACGTTTGAGGTAATTTTTTATTTAATTTTCTGATATTTCCTTTATTTCTACCTCTTTATCTATTCTTCTTCAGAAATATTAGGTGTGAAAACACGATTGATCTACTTTATTTACTTCGGACTCAAATGATTATAATGACAAAAAAGTTTCCAAGAAATTTGGGCATAAAAGAATAAGATTATAAGGTAAGTTTAGATATCCATAAAAGAACAAAAAACTTTCCTGCGGTTTCGAAGGACACGGAGCTTGGGCCATGTTTGACTACGAAGCCTGGGGTTTGAGCTAAATCGGGCCTTATGACGATAGCGTTGAGTGGCGTACATCTTAGATATCTGCAGATCCAAAATCAGAATCGTTTAAAAACGGAGCGTGGGGAACTCGCCGTCTCTCTTCCTACGGGTGGTAAATGCGATATCTAAATTACTCAAGCTCAACTAACTTGAGTAGTCTGTGAAGGTAATAATTTTCTTATTATTATTTTAGTGTGTGTATATATATATTTTAATTGTAATTAGCATTGAAAATTTTTATTTTAAATCCAAATACCAATAATATATTATAAAATCGAACATAAAAATCGAATTTATTTTTTATTAAATAAATAAATCAAATCAAATGAACCATTTTGCTTTTACGTCAAATTGAACTGACATTTAAAATTAAAATTCAATTGAAATCAAACTGAACTTCAAACTTGTAATAACAGAACTAACTTGAACTCTGTATACTTGAGCTCGACTGAGACTATTTCTCACGTACTTGTTCATCTTTTTTCTTCAAATGCTTCCTATATAGAACTTGTGAAACATGTAATGATTTGGCAAGGTAGTTTGGACAAAAGTCCGGTTTATTTGACGGCTGCTTTCCTTTTTCATTTCGTCTTTCGCTTTAGTCCAGACACAGTGGAGAGCTGAAAGTATAATATTTTACTGGGTTTCGAAGACATAATAACAAACTTCGGCCATGGTGAGGTGACCTAATCTTTGCTTATATAGTTTTATTATATGATCGGAATTTCTGCCTTCAGTAAAAAATGATGTCATTTTTGGTTATAAATGACCACATTTTTTCGTTGTTTTTAAAACAAATAGGGAAATTTAAATGACTGATTAGCATCCGGAAATCAAAACAAGCATGCGATATTATTGTCCCATTCAGAATGCTGTTTGCGCGAGTGCTGACCTTTTTCTAAATCTGGGTCATCCAGTCATCCTTAATCGGTCGATATGAGATTTTCAGTTTTTCGTTAGGCAACAAGTTTTAAGTTCTGTGGGAGAATAAAGAATAACTAAATTCTTTTAAAAGCTTAGTATTACACTCAGACAACTAAATTGACACCAGAGTAGTGAAGCCTTAAACTAAACTACATTTATGTTATCATATCAACATATGAATCTCAAGAAATGTTTGCGTGGTCAGCACGGGAAAGGAGTTTCAGATAAAATAACTAGCGAAAATTCTCATCTAAATCTATCCAACAAACGTCATTCATAAAATAAACTAAGATCACAAGATCAAAGGAACAAGCCTAGAGAGTTAAAGCCTACAATAAAACAGATAAAAAGTACCTCAAAACTCCAGTTAAAATTCGGACAAAACTAATCCTTGGTAGTTTTGTTGATAAGGGACTTGTGAATGTGAGGGATCACACCACCGCCAGCAATGGTACCTTTGATAAGGGTGTCAAGCTCTTCATCCCCTCTGATGGCCAGCTGCAGGTGCCTTGGAGTGATTCTCTTCACTTTCAGATCCTTGCTCGCATTTCCAGCCAACTCAAGGACCTCAGCAGTCAGGTACTCAAGGATAGAGGCCAAGTAAACCGCAGCCGTAGCCCCAACTCTCCCATTTGCGGATGCCTTGGACTTGAGATGGCGGTGGATACGACCGACCGGGAACTAATGTGTCAAGAAGAAACGTGAAACGTTTAAGGCTCTTTTTCAATACTAAATACAATAATATACTATGTTGCTCCGATCATTTTTTTTTAATATTCATATCCGATGCATATCCAAATATGCATATAAACGTAATACTCTTAAAACCCTCTATGGAAAAAAAAATCAAACTACCAATGTCTGAGTAATATAGACGGTAAGTATACAGCTACAAACAAGAAATATAATCCAAATGCGAGGTGGGAAACAACGAAGCCTACGATTATGTAAGTAGAATTAACTAAGCAAATATAGGCTTTTAGCTTTCAGAACAGTCCCAACAATAAGACAAGTCCTGACAAGAATCTAGTACATACGTACAATAGCAGAAGTGTGAAAAGTACTATGGAGAAGGTTAACATACCAATATGCCAATAATATTCTATTCTAAACGAAAGGAAATTCAACACCCCTCTAATCTTAGAAAGTTAAACCAGCATCTTCTAAAAACTTATTCACAACTAAATTTTGATCATGAACAGCTTGCAAATGTCTCGATCCTTAACCACAAATACTTTGAAATTTAAACTTCAAACATGATTTCTTTAGCAGATGCTTACTACCAAAGATGGAAAAAAAGAAAAAAAGAATAGAGAAATTATTTCATATCATTATCAGGAAATTTTCCAAAGATCTACCATAGTCTTGTAAGGAGAAAGTTGGGCCTAAACAAACAGACAAAAAGTTAGTTACAAATACCTCTCCAAATCAAAGGGACCTTTTTTTATTTTCTTGGCGTATAACCAAGTAAATGGCTGTAATTACTGAAATACCTGAATACCGGCACGAGATGAACGAGAAACTGGGCGTTTCTTGTCCTTATCCTTTTCCTTGTTAGCTGCAGTTGTTTTCGCCGCCAAAAGCCCCTTTCCGCCTTTTCCTGCCATCTTCGTTCACCTTAGGGGAAAAAAACAGATTTAATTTTCAGTTAGTGCAGAAACCAAAAGAAAATTAAAAATAATACCACAAGAAAACAGTAAAATCGCAGCTCTACCAAACGCTAATCAGATTTTGTCAAAGAAAATTTCAAACCCAAAACTTTAAATAAGAAAAGAAGAATAGAAATTTTAGGGAGAGAGTGAGACCGGAGACGGGTGCGAAGCTAGAAAACGAAGAATTTTGGATTGAAGGGAAGTTGCGAGGTTTCTTATTTAAATGCCCGAAAACGGAAAGGCGGTTAGTTTTGGGCGGGAAAATTCCTTGGTTTCTCCATTTCAAAAACTTTCGCTTTATTATTACATAAATACCCTTTTCCTTCCATGGGTTGCTTCTTTAAAGGCCCATTGGCCTAAAAAGGGCTTAGCCTGTTTCTTATAAGATTCGGGTCAGCCGAACCGGGCCGAATCCGTCACGTGGTCAAAAAAACAGAAACCAAAGCCAACTACAAAACCTCCGAATCGTCCTGAGAATCTACCGGTAAAAGATTTCTAGCGCCGCAGATCATGAGGACATAACCGTCCAAAAAATTGTTTTTTCTTTTTTACAAAATCTGGACATTTTTGTCAAATCACTGACAAACGCAAACTTGAGCTCTTTCGTGTGTTCAAAACCCTTTTGAACGAGCCGACACAAGCTTCCCTCACCTTCACCTCGTAAACTCCGAAATAAACCCTGACCGGATCCGTTACTTTGTCAGTGAACATGTCTGGTTCCTTCCGATTCTCGACTTCCTTATCTCCGTTGCAGTCTCGCGAATTCCCCAGAATGCCTGTTTGTAAACCGGGTGTTCTTGTACCCAATCACTTGCCTGTTTTAAAGCCATTGACGGCCGCACTTTCTAGGGTTGTTTTACCCGAAAACCTGAAAGTCGCGGCTTCTGAGCTTTCGGTAACTGCGGCGGTGCCGGGGGGAATGACTGGGGCGGAGGGATTAGAAGTGGACCGGGTGACGGAGGCGGAGCTGAAGGAGAACGGGTTCAGGAGCACACGCAGGACCAAGATCGTCTGCACCATCGGGCCACGCACGTGCGAGTCCGAAGAGATTGAGGCTCTGGCCGTGGGAGGAATGAACGTGGCTCGTCTCAATTTGTGTCACGGCACGCGCGAGTGGCACCGAGACGTGATCCGGCGGGTGAGGCAGTTAAACGAAGAGAAAGGATTCGCCGTGGCGGTTATGATGGACACGGAAGGTAGCGAGATCCACATGGATGATCTAAACGGCGCGGATTCGGCCAAAGCCGAGGTAATTAACTAAACTTGATGGTTTTTTGTAAACTTGATCGTTTTTAATTTATTTCTGCATTGGGGGGAAACGAGGGAAAGAATAGCTAAAATAATTTTTAATTTTTAAAATTACTTTTACCCTCTTTATATTTTATATAAATTAGGGTTTGTTTATTTTTTCTTCGAGTACCGCAAACTTACTTAGACAATATTTCCACTGCTGTCAATATACAAGTAAATTTGATTTACTTTTCTCTTTAAATTTTATTAGCTGTTGTCTTATATGGATGCTTGCATTTATCTTGAATTTTTTTATTGATTTTTGTTTTATAAACTCAATATTTTTTAGTTGATATTGGTCGCTACTTTAGAAATACTTTTCTTTTACCATATATTATCTTATTAAAAATGTTATAATTGGAAAAAAAAATTACTATAATAAATTATTTAATTTCTTTTTCGCTTTTTAACAAAACAATGATCAGTAAAATTCCTTTTCTTTCTTTTCCTTTATTAATTTTAACTATCTGAACAAGAGGTATATGCATCATTTCCTTTCTTTAACCTTCCTCCCCTTTCCTTTCCTTTCCTTTTTGTTATAGAATGGTCAAATATGGAACTTTACCGTGCGAGCATTTGAACCACCATCTCGCCCAGAACGTACCATTACTGTTAACTATGATGGTTTTGCTGAAGGTAAATGAGCTCTACAAGTGAATTAACCGGTATTTCTGTTTTTTTGTTTTCTGAACGTTTGAAGTATGGAAGTTGCCCTTTTCTGGGTTTGGGGATAAAATTCGGTAGAGGATTATGTGGTACTTAAAGCTGGTTTTTGAGTAGTTTATTATGATTTTGCGTCGTTAAATTTGTACAAGATTTTATCTATCAATAATCCGACCCGCTACTAAGTGTAAAATGAATCAGAATCCAATTTGGAATTTCTGCTATTTTCACTCTATACATCTTTGCTAGCAATGAAAGAGCTCTTGACCGCTGATTTGATGGCAGTGTAAATTCTTTTAGAGCTTTCATCTTCGTCATCTTGACTTTTCAATCTAGCAATTATGTGTTTGGATGCTTTGTCATTTCCACAACCTTTAGTTTCGCTGCTTCTGCTCAATCCACCACAGTTTTGTTTAATTTGTGAAGAATTAAGCTTGTTATTTTTATCATACATGACAGATGTGAAGGTTGGTGATGAGCTGCTTGTTGATGGAGGAATGGTGAGGTTTGTGGTTACTGATAAGATTGGTCCCGATGTAATCTGTCGCTGTACTGATCCAGGGCTGTTATTGCCTCGTGCTAATCTTACTTTTTGGAGAAATGGGAGTCTGGTTCAAGAGCGCAATGCCATGCTTCCTACTATATCTTCGAAGGTTTGTTACCTTACAAGCAATCAATTTTTCAGTCAATTTCTATAGATCCCTTCTACTGTAAAAATGTAGTTGAATGCTTTATTTTGCAACAAAGGTGCCAGTTATAGTGGGTGGTTCTTCTGGAGCTGTTGCCTTCACGCATTTGCAATCCTTTTAGTAACGGCTGCCCATTTTTATTCTTACTTTCTGCAGAAGTCAAAAAGCGTTTTTATGTAATGTGCAAGTGTTTACGTTTGTTACAGGATTGGCTGGATATTGATTTTGGTATTTCAGAGGGTGTTGATTTCATTGCTGTGTCTTTTGTGAAGTCTGCTGAAGTTATTAAGACTTTAAAGAGTTATATAACTGCCCGATCACCTCGAAGGTAAGTATCTATAGGTTTTATTTCTTTAAATATTTAACCGTAACCACAATTTGTGAAACTCATACTAACTTTACTATTTTCAATTAAAAATGTACATCAATGTCCGCAATCAGAAACTTTCTTAGGTTTCTTTCAATCACAGCTGAAAGCAGTCCTGCTTGGAAGATTTATTTTTAAAATTTCCGATATTGATACTACAGTCCTTGAATAAAAGCACTTGAAACTTGTATGTAGCTGTAATGTGTTCTGATGGTTCCATTTTGCAGCCAAATTGCTGTCATTGCCAAGATCGAGAGTATTGACTCTCTGAAAAATTTAGAAGAGATTATCCAGGCATCGGATGGAGCTATGGTAGCCAGAGGAGATCTAGGTGCACAGATACCTTTGGAACAGGTCCCGTCAGTTCAACAGGAGGTGGTTCTGCTGTGCAGGCAACTAAATAAGCCTGTCATTGTTGCCTCCCAGCTGCTTGAGTCCATGATTGAATATCCTATACCAACAAGAGCAGAAGTTGCCGATGTCTCTGAAGCAGTAGGGCAGCAGGCAGATGCTCTAATGCTATCCAGCGAATCAGCCATGGGTCAATACCCTGAGAAGGCATTAGCCGTACTAAGAAGTGTCAGTTTGAGAATTGAGAAGTGGTGGAGGGAGGAGAAGCACTGGGATGCCACTGACCTTCCAATTGTTTCATCTTCCATGCCTGCTAGCATTTCTGAGGAGATATGTAATACAGCTTCAGGAATGGGTAAGTGCTGATTGTACCTTTTCCTTCTGTTTAACTCAACTAATGAATTGAATATGACTTCGATTGTTTCGTAATTCTCTATTGATGAGTAGTGCATATGATTAAGGAAAACAAATAGAAGTTCAAATGAATGCATCAAAGTGATTAGGGAGATCAAGTTTATGTAGATAGAACTCTTTTTCTTTTTCCATGATACAGAACTCTGTGAAGCATGGGGATAATGTTTTCTCCCTTGCATAGGGGTGATGGCAATTTAAGTAAATTTTGTTCCGGGTTGAACTTATGGATGTCTTTTGTGGTACCTTAATTTGTTAAGGTTTCTTTTCCCTTCTCATATCCCTCCCCCCATAGTGTCTCGTTGTATTGAGTATGCGAAGATGATATGGTAAAATAGTTCTACCTGCCCGAAATTCTGATGATGATAAATTGTTGGCAATGGCTACCATGACAGGTTTTTCCTCTGGGTAACAATGTTTCTTTTCAACTTTTCAGCTAACAAACTCAAAGCAGATGCCATATTTGTATACACAAAAACTGGACAGACAGCATCTCTTCTTTCCCGCAATCGGCCTGACTGCCCCATCTTTGCATTTACACCAACAACATCCATTCGAAGGCGCCTGAACCTGCAGTGGGGTCTGATACCTTTCCGCCTTGATTTCTCAGATGATGTGGAGAGCAATCTAAGCAGAACCTTCTCCTTGCTTAAAGCAAGAGGGATGATCAACTCAGGTGACCTTATCATTGTTGTCTCCGATGTTATGCAATCCATTCAAGCAATCAAGGTTCCTTAGACTGGAATATACCCAAGGTTGATTGGTTTTGTGTACTTTTCCAAATTTATATCATAGGTAAGATGATGCATCATTTCATAGTTGCTTTAGGAATTTATTGCTATCTATTTATTATCAATTGGCGGATTCAAGTATTCATCTTATGCACACATGGAGAAAATCCCACCCTCGTAACACTGTCCAAAGGAACCCCTCACCTGCTCATTCTTTTTAACACTTCTTTTCCCAACTCAGTTGAGTTGCCGATCATAAGTGATCCCTTCCAGTGGTGGCCTTGAAAGTTTATTCTTCTGTTTGCTATATAATTTTCCTTTTTCCATTTGTAGAATACGATTTTATCGCTACTAGCGAATTCGGTTGATTTAGCTTGTCATTGTTGATGAAGGAAAAAGAGCTAATGAGAACATTGTGTGTATTTCTCAATCTCATGGATTATTGATTTGTTTCTTTGTATTTGGTCATATTGATTGTTCTGATATTTTCTTCTTAGAATTCTTACTTTCAATTCTTTTTGAGGACCCAATCAGTCCTTAAAATCCATGAAATCAAGAAAGTTGAAGGTTTCAAAGGTTCAACCAAAGGCCTAAACATTCAAATATGTTTCAAAGGTTCGACCAACGGTCTAAGCTTTCAAAGATGTTGACAGTTTCAAAGGTTCAACCAACGGCTTAAGCATTCAAAGATGGTAAAGCACGAGGCATGACTATAAACGGACATCAACTTCAGAATTCAGAATTTGAAATATGGAACAAGTTCTCCCTTGTCGAACTCATGGCTATGAACTTGGAAAAACCGAGAAGTTTCACGCTTCAAAGCTAAATTCGAGTTCCAAAGCAATCGTGTAGATCCAAAGTCCAATGTCGAAATCAAGCCAGCTGAGCCAGCCACGCTCCCACCCAATTGAGGCAACGAACCCAAACTTGGACTAAAAATATTCACATGATTGATCTTGTCAAGTTTCGAGCTTCAAATGTGGCCCAAAAGAATTGGACAGGTGAAAATGCCATGCCAACTTTGCAATTGCTTGCACAACTTTTTGCACCACTCTTCTTTTATCCTTGACCATTGAATGGAAATCTTCTCTTCTTTTTTAATATTTTTTGTGTTTCATCAAATACATTTTCTCACATAATATATAAAATAATAATAATAAATGACACATGACAAAATATGATTGATGAGATACAGAGAAATTGCAGAAGGTATATGTTCCTCGTCCTGCCTTGCACAAGCTTTCGGTTACATTCAAACTGAAACATAGCGTATTAGATAAGAATCAATCACCAAAGTTCAAAAGAGATGGGAATTAGCCTAAGAAGGAACCAAAGAGAGTGACATCTTTCATAATGAATTAAACTTCAATCATCAAAAAAAGAATAAACTCAAAAAGAAGAAAGTTAATCCAAATACTTATCGATGATAGTATCTGATTGTGGTATAACAAAAGAAAAAAAAAAGAAAAAAGGTGACACCTAGGGATTTCCAACTTCATCGCCATCGATGCCTAAAAAACTCCACATCCTCCCTTGTCTCGCCACGGGTAAAAGCGCATAGTACCTAAAATGAAAGAGGGGTAATGAAGAAGTCTTGAAAGAACGTAGAAGGTAACTGAATGGTGAGGTGTTTTTTTTTTTTTTTTAACTTTGGTATTTGAAAATTTACTGAACTCTAACTAATCTAATTTAAGTTGGATCAGCCTGCTATGAGATAAAATTCTTTTAATATTAATTTTATTTATTCGTAAGACTTAAACTCGAAATATTAATTAAAAAAATAAGTACTAAATTACTTAAACTAACATTATTTTCTTTCTTTAAACAAACACTATTTGAGACAATACCAGTGCTAGTGATTTTTATCACCCTTCTTATTTTTTATTTTTATTTTTGGTGGGGGTGGGGAGGGGGTGAAGGGGGATTACAACAAGACTAGTACCTTTCATATCTCAAAGTTAATTTTTTTTCTAAATAAAAGTATCAATCTTGTCAAAACCAATATACAAATGTAGCCGACTATAGGTATTGACATTAGGGTGAAAGGCTTTCAATTCACATATAGAAAGCGGTGGAATTTTCATTCTAATGTCTACAAAATCAACTCAAAGACAAAAAAAAAAAAAAGAAGTTTTCTTTTCAATAGCATACATCCAACATCTGGTTCACATCACATGCATGAAAGTCAAAATGAACACCATTTTTTTTTTGGTAAATAAATTTATATTATAATTAAATTTAAAATATTTTATATATTAATAATTTTTATTATATAAATTTTAATATATTTATATAATTATATTTTATTATATTTTAATTTTTTTATATTATATTTATTTAATTATACATGATATTTCCGTGTCTATTCAAAGGTAATAACTTCTATTTGTATTGGATGCCATTTTCTCCCCAACGATGGTCTAGGGTCTACATTAACAACTAAAAACGCGGTTTATAGAAATAAAAGTCTGGCCAGCTACCAAAGCTATAATGATTTTGCTGGACTTTAGTTTTAGCTCCCGTGCATCTACCCTTTTTCCTGTCCTCAGTCACTAGGCAGTAGTCTAGGGTTGATTTGATTTGATTTGGGACCTTTGATCTCATCACAGTACAACCCAAAGGTTAATGGAGGAGGGCATAATAATTATTGGCACAGAAATATGGGGGTCCTGATGCTGAAATTGACACCTTTATCTTCCTCACCACAAAATTTTAGGAAAAAAAATATGAATCAATATCAATATATTAAATTAAAATTTTTAATTATTTTTATAAATATTTGATTAATTGAATTTTTTTTAAAAATAAGAGCATAGCCCTACATAAATCCTGCTTTTTTGGGTATTTTTGTATCTGTCTTTAGCTGTAGTGAGGGTAGAAACTGTTACAAGATAACCTTATTTGTTTAATATGGAGAGGGTGATTGGCAAAAAAAAATGCCGGGGGGTTTGGTTAATTCTGGTTCTTAAAAAAATAGAAGCCCATAAATTGGGGAGACAACATGTCTGAGCAAGGCCCACCATCTGAGAGATGTGTGGAAGAGAGGGTCCAGTGGTTGGAACACGTGGCTGTCCTTTCCTCCCCTTGGAGCCTGACGAAACAGAATACTACGGCAGAGCTGACAATCGATTAAACCTACACCTCATAATTTCGTCTCATATCTATAATTATATAAATTTTAAAATATTTATATTATATTTATATATTTTTTTATTATAATAAATATTATTAAATTATAATTATATTAAATATCATATCCGGTTTGAGATGAAAAGTACTTTAAATTCAATCAAATTTTAGGGCAAGCCAAGCGGAATAAAAAAGACAAAAAATTAGTGGATGATTAAATCAATTCATCTGAATCACAAAAAATGAACCGACTGAACAAGAGCTTGAGATCCCAAGGATGCTCCTGTACACGATGAAAGATCGAGAAGTCGGTAAGAGAGCAATTTTTTTTTTTCTCGAGGAATTCTTTGGGAGAAAAATAAAGCTAATCTCATTTCGAATCATAATAGTAGGACCCGGGTCTTGAATTCAAGACTCGAAATGTTTGCAACTTCTTTTCTTTTTTTCCCGTTTACCGCAGAGCCAATCATGACAAATTCAAAGCATTTTTTGAGTGTCGAAAAGGAACCAAAGAAAGGCAGTCCAACCAATTTCCACCAAAGTTTTAAAAGGTGTCAAATATTTTTCAAAATAATTAATTTATATAATTATTTTTAA
>JAQSVH010000013.1:12596006-12610836 GCA_029448705.1 Adansonia digitata
ATATAATTATTTTTAAAATATTATATTATTTTTTAATTTATAATTATTGTCATAATATGATTAAATGCTAATGTGACCATTTATCAACTACTAATTTTAAATTCGTGTCCATCCCATTCTTGTTCTTGAATTTGATTCTCATACCCGCATTTATTCAAGTAAAAATTGGATTCTTCATTGAGCGTGGTTAAAATTAACATCTTTAGTGTTGCATCGTACAACAGAAGAAAATTGGCAAGGAAAAAAAAAAACATAGCAAAGTCAAGTATATTGGGATGAATTTGGGTAGGTTTAAATATGTGAAAAGCAAAGATATAAATGCACATGTTGGGATGATTTTGGGCAGGTGACGTGATAGGTGAGACGAGTGAAATAGTGAAATGGAGTCGTTATTGGCATGAAGTTGCCGAGAGTGTTGGATTTTGTGTCCGCTCAGGTAAAGGGCGGCTTGAACCCTTTTGCTTTAGGTTCTAGTTTAGTCTAAAGAAATAATCTTTGACTGTGAGGTGGAAACTAGACTAAAGAAATGTTGGGTTTTCTAGCAATAGCTCGATCCGAGATTTGGACTATGTCTGGCCATTTTCTAAGGCTTACCAAGACAAAAATGATTTCTCGAATGTTTAAAGGTTTGACATACGGCTGAGGTGAAGTTAAGATCATGTTGAATAATGTTAGCATGTTGCCGGGGCAGGGGGATTGAACGGGCTGCTATCCCCGTTTGGTCGGAAAGGAGTTAAGCCACCAGCTTATGGTTGTTATGGAAGGATATTGACTGAGCTTGCAACCAGGCGACGAGTTGCTGTCAATCCTAATCGTTAATAGACTATTTTTGCTAGCATTTAAGTAATTTTACCATTAACGTGGTCACAAAAAAAAAAAAAACTAGAGAGTTCTGCGTCATAACATCTACTCTCAGTATTTTATACTTTTAAAATTAAAATAAAAAATAAAATCAATAATTAAGTAATATTTATTATAAAAATAAAAAAAATTTAATTTTTGTTAAAATAATAATAGATATAATTTAATTATATTAAAATATCATATTAATATTAATAGTATATGTCATTATTTTGACATAAATTAAATATCACGTTAAATTTTTTGATAATAAATATTACTTCAGTTATAAATTTTATCTTTTTATTTTAATTTTAAAAATATAAAAATTAAATTATTTAATTTATTTATATACGAACTAATTTATGACATGATGTAGGAACTCTTCAAGTAATTGACCCATTAAGATTTTAAAATTTTGGTATTTAAAATACAAAATTTGAGCTTATTCCATGAGAACTTTTATGGCTAGGCTTTAAAACTTTTATAGGAGTTAAAAAGACAAAAACCTGAACTTTATTTTAGTTATTACTTTAATTGAGTTTGATCAAAAACGAGTCCATCACAATTATCATCCCTAACGACGTACAACCCGCACATAAAATATATCAAAATTGATTTTTATTGTATGGTAACTGATTTATTTTATTTTATTTTATTTTCATTACGAACATGCCCATCTGAATCGTGTGAATCACGTTGATTCCATGCCCAAATCTTACTTTTTGAATGGTCTAATGCATTGTCTACCAAAATTATCACTGACAAGTTTACCATGCAGCTACTAAAAGTTGAAAAAAAGAAAACGGAACGCCTATTTATTGAAATTTAGTTTTTTCATGTCGGATATTTTGGGTGTTTGTTGGCATTGATTTTTTAGTCAAATGTATTTAATTTTGATAATTACTTTTAATAAAATTTGTAAATTTTAAATTTTAAAAATTTAAAATATATCTTTTAAAATTTTAATTTAATATGACATTTTTAAATATTTAAATTTATTTTTTATAAAAAAATCAAATATATACATATAAATGGGAGGAGAATAATTTATTGCCCTTTTAAGTCTAAATTGAAAATTTATACGTACAACAATCAAGGAAGCTAATGTTACCAATTATAATAACAACCATTGATGGATATCGTAATTAATAATTGATGCATACCAAATCATTTATTGTTCAAGAATCTACTATTTTCAATCGGTAAACAAACAAACAATAGAATTATTTTTTTTTTGTTTTCGTTAAAGCAATTATTTCATACATATAAAATTGCAAGTATTCTCTAATTTAGACAAAGGAGGCTGCGAGTCAAGTCAGGTTAGAGTAATATTAAAATTATTTAAATTTGATTTAATTCTATATATGATGTTACAATTCACTTATATTATTTTTTATTTTTTTAAATACATTATTTTAATTTAATATTTATTAACTTAACATTTTTATTAAATCTTAAAATATAAATAATTTAACAAATTTTATAATATTTACATTATAATACTCGATATTCAATTTATAATATTTACATTATAATACTCCATATTCATTCTTTAGATAATATAAATTATTTCAATTAAATATGAAAATAATATATTTGAATGTTAGAACAAAAGCTGTTTATTTTTTTAAAAGAGACATCATTTATAAAATCTATTTTTTAATTAAATATTCTAAATGAGACGTTAAACTTTAATGAACAACCCACCTTGTTACAAGCGAATTGAAATTCTATCTATTATTTTTTTTATTGGTGTTTTCTCGGAAGAGGTCAAAAATAAGAATAAGATCTACAACACAAAGATAGGTTAGAATAGTGCTGGAGTTAGAATTCCGAGATACACTCCCGTGATTAAATCAGTCTCAAGCTTTCAATAGGTAAAGAAGAAGAGTGAAAAGGAATAATGGGGAATTGGTTTACTTGGGTTCTTACCAATCCTTTTATAGGTATTTTTAGGGGACATATTTGTCGGTGATGTTATTGAAATGAAGCTAGCTATCGGGCTATCATGTCTTTCAACCAAATTCGTCGGGGAGTGTGGGCATTTGATTTGGGGATCAAGCTATCATAAGGTATTTATGTGAATGTCTAAGTGTGATTTGACAATCAAGCCTTGGTCACCTCAACGAGTACAGCATTGTTTGGGCAATGGTATGTATGATCGATCAACATGTCAGAGGGTATAACAATTGCCCCCAAGATAAAAGGCAATTATAAAGTGACCGAGTTTGGCCCTCAGTGCTTTTAGGCGATCAGACAATGGTGAGAGAAGCTAGCTTGTTACGCATATGAGGTTTGAAATTCGAAATTTAAATGTATGAAGTGTTAGTTACCACTGTCGTAAATACGACACAACCAAAAAAAAGGGGAATAATCATTGCATGACATGTGGCATATGGAGCTTGTTTTGAGGGCACGTTCTGATGGTTATTTAAGGTGACAGTTTTTTGGATTGCAGGGCAAAAAACTACTTCATTTTTCATATGCAATAAACTACTTCCTTTCTTCTCATGTTGCTCTTATTCGTGCTTTGCTTCTAGATTTTCTTAGTTTTCTTCTACGCCATCAGCGGCTTCATAGTGACTAGGTTGAGTTTTGGTTTTGAGTTGGGTGGAGTTTTTGCTGGGTTAAATATACCCTTTGCCATGCCGTTCGACCATACGTACCATCGCCCAAACAATGTTGTACTCGTTGAGGCGATTAAGGTTTGATTTTCAAATCACACCCGACATTGACATACTACCTGACGACAGCCTGATTTGGAGATCAAACACTTTTTTTTGAGCAGCCGCTGACACTCACTAACAAATTCGACTAAAAAACATGGAAGCCCGAAAACTAGTCTTATGCTAGTTGTATTTCAGTAATATCACCTGACAATATATCCCCTGACAACATCAATAAAAAGGTCGATAAGAACTCAGGTAAACCAATTCTCTATTTTTTTTTCACTCTTCTTCTTCAACCATTGACAGTTCAAGTCTGATTTAATCATCGAAGTATATATTAAAATTTTAATATGAACAATCTTCAAACCCTTCTTTATATTGCAAGTCTTGTTCCTACTCTCTCTTTCTATCTTTTCAAAAAAAACATTAATATTTTTTATTTATTATTTTTTAATATACTAATCATCGTTAAATTAGTGGGAGAAGAATTCATCATAATAGAAAAATAATAATGAAGGAAGGCCCATTCACAATGAGCACCGCTGATTTATTTTTGTAGTTTTTGAAGAGAGAGTGTGCGTAATGTTGGTCCTTTTGGGTATCGATGATATTACTTCAACGGTTTCTAAGAATCAAATACCCTGACAGGCGCCCACACAAGATCACATCAGCCCAACCCAAGGACATAACTTCTTTGTCTGATAGCGCCGCGTGCTTACTAAACGACATCCATTAACCGCTTTTATACTTCTTAAGGGAAATTCCACTGCTTTCCCTCTTTAGCTTCCCACAGAGGCGCAGACTCCCCGTCCACGTTTTACTTTACCACCTTCCATCCGCTCCGCTCCCCCCCTCACCCAAATGACCAAAAAATAAAATAAAACCATCAAAACAACAGTCATTTAATTGCAATTAACTGGATACGAATTCCGAATATATTCTTACTCTTAAAGCATTAAACAGACAAAGAAAAATCTCCGGACTTCGAGATTTTATCTTCAGTACCGTATTCCAAAATAATTTTCACTCCAGCTATCATCATCTTCACCAATCAAATTCATTTAATAACTTAATTAATCATAATAAATATTTAAAGATACTAATAGCAGAATCAGTGTAAAAAACGATAAGTTGAAAGGGGACAATTCCGAACCTGACTGATTGCATTTGCTTTATCCAAAACTACGAGGACTTTAAAATTCGCGATGGGACCAAGCAAAACAACAAGTAACAGTTCGTCTTGCAGTGACTGTGGTTCCTTTAGATTGAAGGACTGCAAAGCAAGGCAGAAAGTGAATGAATCACTATTCAGAAAAGACTGGCTCGCCTCGCTTTGTTCTTGCATTTTAATCGCAGAGAACCGAGACAGAGGGAAAAGAGATAGCAGAGAGGAATGGACAGAGTCAGAGACAAGAGAGTCGAAGGAAGAAACAGAAGAATGACCGAAATGAAAGAAAAGCCCTAACCTGATACACAAAACAACATATTTACATTTTTAATTTACGTACGTATATTTATTAAATATATTTATATACATCAGATACGGTACCGGACGGATGATATAGTATCAGTCCCGTACCCGGTTATGTATTGTAAATTTATATTTATTTTTGCGATCTTTAAAATACTCAAATTAAAATATTTGAATTTAATTTAAAAATATATGTGACTTTAAGATACATAGGTCTTTGACAAGGGTAAAGCCAAAAATTTGATATTAAAAATTATAATAAAAAATAATTAAAATATAATTTTATTAATTTTTACTTAAAAATACCTAAAATAAAAATTGTTTAGCAGCCAACGGAGGCGAAGGCCCAACCTGTCTCCGCTTGGCTTCAGCTTTGCTCTTTGGGTTGGTGTAATCCAACTAACGTTATTGAGGAAATCAAATTTAAATACTTTAATATTTAAATTAAATTATTTAAAAATTTTAATTAAATTTTTATATTTATAATATAATTTTTAATTAATATTAAAATTTTATTTAAATTTAAATTTAATTATAAATAATTAAATTTAAAATTAAATATTAAAATTAAACTTATCTCTTATTAATTTAATCGACATAATTGAGTCCAATCGAAATAATTATAATAATTTAATTTTTATTTTAAATCAAATTTTTAATCTTAAATTTTAAATAAAATTTAAGTTTTTACATTTGAGCTCAGCTTCACTAAATTACACTCCTAATATTACGATGATAGGATAAAAAATTGGCAGATAAGAGTTAAATTTACATATTTAACCTCCATCTAGCCTTTTTCACTAATTTACCTTGCTTTTTACCGAAACGGTTAACATTGTCACATCTCCATCGCTTTTCTCTAGTGATGACAGTCTGTGGGGTCCATTAGGGGCATTTTAGTCTCAAAGCAACTATTAATTATTCATGTTGCCAATTTTTCTTTCCCAACTAAGGGAAGGTAAATGAAAAGCCTGAATTACCATTTCTGTCATGTACCCAGTTTCAGCGATAAAGATGAGGGTATTTTTGAAAGACCGTCGAAAAGGATAATTTACCAAATGCCCACGCAACGATCATGAAGCCGTTTCAGAAACCTCCGCGTCGGGGTAGGTTAATGCATACTTCTTATAGTCACACTCCTTTGCGCAGCATCGTGTAACCAAACGAACCTGAACCTGGGTCGTTCACTGGCGGAAACTTGAGACGCACCCCCCCTCCCAATTCGGCCGATTAGATTTTCCACCTCGTCGGATTCTGACGTGGCCATCCACTCGTCGTCAGCTATCCCCATAAATACTCTCCCTTTTATAATGACCGGACCACTTCTCTGCTAATCGTCCTTCAAAAACTCCACACAAACAAAAGCAACACTTTCATTTTTTACGCCTTCTCCTCCATTCTTATTTCATTTTTTTTTCCTTTTGGTCATCGTCGCCGGAAAACCGAAGCAGTTGGCTGGGTAAGCAGATGCAGTCACTGGCCAATGATGATCTTTGCGTCAATTTCCAAGGCAATTACATTACGTCCTCGTCCCGTCGCATATTTCGGGAGCTCTAACCGTATCTGAAAAAATAAAATTCGTAAGCAAAAGGGACTTTACTTAGCATAGTTTTGAAGTTATTCCATGCTTTGTCTGGCAAATAATAGTTAAATAGTATATAATAATCAAGCTTGAATCTCGATTCTTGGTAAACGGCATTGATGTTTGCCCTCCTCGAAGAAAAATAATACGAATTTCTGTGTCGATTGCGTTTGCTGATATCATCACGAAGCGATGTGTTTTCCAGTTATCAAAGCAAAGAATCAACAAGATTTTGAAGAGCTGCCGTGGTAACGGTGGAAGCTGGAGTTTTTTTTTTTTTTTTAATCAAAGCTGAGAAACATGCCTTTCCCAATGAAGATCCAACCGATCGATTTCAACACGCTGGAAGAGGTGACGCCGCCTCGGTTAGGGACGGTGAAGCCGGTGATGAAATCGCGGTTCAAGCGGCTGTTCGAGCGGCAGCTCCCTAGCGTTCTGAGAAATTCTGCGACGGAGAAGGTCGGTGCTGCTGCCGCCGCCGCCCATGAGCTGCCTTTTAACAAAGAATGCACCGCTGAGTTCGAGCCGAGCTCCGTCTGCTTGGCGAAGATGGTCCAGAATTTCATCGAAGAAAACAACGACAAACAACAATCCGGTGCGGTTAGGTGTAGCCGTAACCACTGTAATTGCTTCAATCGTAACTGCAGCGACAGCTCCGAAGACGAAATGGATGGTTTCGGTTTTAGTGACGTCACTTCTTCTGGGGAAGCATCTGAAATTCTAAAAGTATAACAATTACTTTTTCTTTTCTCCAAAATACTTTTTTGTTGCACGAAATATTATTCTTTTAATTTGATCTTTCTTTTCATGAAGCAGAGTTTGATTTCTTGTGCCAGTGCGAGTGAAAGGAATTTATTGGCAGATACAGCAAGGATTGTGGAAAATAACAAGATCTGTAAAAGTAAAGATTTTTGCAGAAAGATTGTTACTGATGGATTACTGGCCTTCGGATACGACGCTTCTATTTGCAAATCTCATTGGGAAAAATCCCCCTCTTATCCCGCTGGTATTTAGTCTCTCCAATCTTACTAAAATAAAATTTCTCTATAATTCTATTTGCTTCATCATCTCTGGATTCAAATTTGTTAAAATAGATATTTATGCTGTTCAATTCTTTTGTTATTGAGTTGAATTTTAATAGTTAGGGATATAATAGTAGTTTATTTTTAACAAGCAGGGGAATATGAATATATAGATGTGATAATTGATGGGGAACGATTGCTGATCGACATCGATTTCAGATCAGAATTCGAAATCGCCCGATCAACAAAAAGTTACAAATCAATCCTCCAAATGCTTCCCTTCATCTTCGTAGGTAAAGCTGATCGTCTCCAGAAGATAATAGCTGTTGTTTCCGAGGCGGTAAAGCAAAACCTGAAGAGGAAGGGAATGCATATTCCTCCATGGCGGAAAGCTGAGTATTTCAAGGCCAAATGGCTCTCTCCTTATAACAGAACCACGCTTTCACCTTCACCCACTCCTAAGCCCACAACCCCACCCACAGTTGGAACACTTAAAGAATTTGAATTCGAAACCAGAACTAAAGAGAGAGGCCAACCTTTGTTTGAGTTGAATCCTGAAGAGAAAAACTCAGTTGAAGATGCTGAGTTGGGGGAGTCCATATTTGAGTTATCTGAGAGCTCCGAAGAAGAAGAAGGGAAGGAAGAGAAGGTGGGGAAAAAAGAGTGGAGGCCGCCTGAGATTAAGCCCAAGAACTCACAAATTGGCGTTAAGATCGTGGCTGGTTTGGCTTCAGTAATTGAAGATGAGTGACTTTTGATTTCGTTTTCATTTTTCCCCTCTTCCCTTTTCCCTTTTGGGTTATTAGAGAATCAAATACTTTGGTACATGGCTTAACTGTTTAATTCCCCTTCTATTTTTTATGTAAGGGTTGACCTGATAATATAAATAAGATTTTATAAAAATAGTAGTTAAGCAGAGAGTTTAGAAGTTTTGACCCTAAGTTGGTTCCTCATATCCTGTCTTCTGTAAATCTTCAAAAACCGTAAAACTAATTCCAATTGTCGTTTTCTTTTTATCATCTTATTTTATTCTTGTTGGGTTTTTTTTTTTTTTTTCTAATTGATCTTCTGCAGTGACGGATCTTTGAATTTTTGGAATTAAAGCATAGAGGAAAATGGTAATTCCCCATCTCTCTCTTTCATTTTTTTTTAATTCCTCAAATTCATCAATTTCTGATCTTTTATTAATGTTCTTTTCTTAAAGCAAGTGGAACTGAATTTTATGATGATGGAAGCAGGCTCGTGCGCTCTCGAGCGATGTGAAGTTGGGCCTAAGTTTAGTATTTTTAATTGCTTCAAGTCTCCAAACTGATGCTCTGCTGTATTTTCATCTTATTATTCTATGGGGTAGTATTTTATTGATGGCATTAAATAATTTGTCCATTCTTTGTCTTGCTAGATGGTTGGATTGAGTTGTACCTGGGTTCGGTGTGGTCGCAATGCCTCTTAGTATTTTACTTCTCTGTTTATCACCCACGGTTTTAGTTGATTGATGGACTAATCCCATTTCCTAAGTAATTATGTTTTTCTCAGCGACAGAGTAATTAAAGCGTAAAACAGAGCCTAAAATGCAAATTTAGCTAATTTATCTCAGTCCAAATCTTGTTTTTGGTTAATATTTTGCTTGCGAGTAACATTTTTGTCCTTGCAGTATTTGGCATTTCTATTTACTTAGATTCTGATATATTACCAGATGAATGTGTTGTAGTGTCCCTTTTTTTTCATCTGTCGGCCAAAATGAATTATGTGGTAATATATCCATGACTGAGTTGGCATTATCCTCGAGAAGGCTTGAGTCCTTGTGGTTTGAATGATCTGCCGTTGGTCCCCTTCCCGGCATTTGAGATTTTTAAGAGTTCAGACCTGGCTGGATTCGTGGTTCTGTTCTTAACCCCTTTTGTTCAGAGCTCTAAGATGGTCTAGCGGGGGCGGGTGGAGAAAAATCCATGAGAAATCTTAGAAACTGCTCTCGTATAGTACAAGCTTGGCCCCCTTTCCTTCCAACTTTTTGGATGTTTGAAGCTTCGGAAAAATCCCGAATTTAAGGACCTAATTTCACACTCGGGTAAAGGGTTAATCTTGCTTGTAAATTGTCTTTTACTTGTAATATGGGCAAAATTGAAAATGTCGGCTGGGAACGCAGCGAATTGCGGCAGCTTCCTTCTTGCACAAACATGCGAAGGACGTAAATTTCAATTGACCACAAGATTAAAGAACTTTTAAAAGACTTTCTTGGACTAGGTAATTAATTCCTTTAAGTGTTTTTGTTTTTGTATTTTTTTATTAGTTAATTAAATATAAAATTACATAAATGCTTAAATATATTAAAAAAATTTTTTGGTGTTATTGCATTAAGCATCAAGCTTAGAAATCTTTTAATTCGGTTTTAGATTTTTAAATTTTCAATGGATACCATTAAGTCTCCTCGACTGGAAATATTCTAAATTTGTCAGCTAAATTCACCGAAAGTTAAATATATATATATATATATATATATATATAAAGAAATCATTCGTCTCGATTGAACTGAACGGAAATGATGACATCACTGAAACAGAATATGGAAGACCCGCAACTGTTGTTTTTATTTACTATTTTAGTTCTGGCTAAACCTATACCAAAACCTGTCGTTTCTGTGCCTCGTACTGACGTAGATGGTCCACACACTAGTATGTTGGAAATTGCAGCAGATAAAAAGCCTGTTAATAATAATTCATCAAAAGCCGTTTGATTATTTATTTGGAATTTATATTGTATTTTGAAAACCTTCAAACGAAAGCCATTGCGTTTGTGAAAATCTAGTACCATAATAAATCTTGTTATCCCGTTCTCTGCATAGAAAAATTTGGTGGGGTCTAAGCCAGTAGGGCCAGTATATTAATTACTCAGACCCGAATATGAGACGGGTCAGACTTGATTGAATAAATTATATTACTTATATTTAATATTAATTTTAAATTTGTTAATCTGAATTTGATTAATTTTTTTATTCAAATTGAATACTTAAATAATATAAAATTTTTCTCTTTCAAATTTAAGTTATTAAAATCATTTATAGTTCGAGCGTTCTAGACAAATTTTAATGGGTTAGTCAGATTTTACACTCTTGGTAATAATACTCCATAAGGTGATGTTATGTACGAAGTTTAGCATTAATGAATTACAGAAAGTTTTATTGCTACCAGGGTGGAGTACTTTTTTTTTTTTTTTTATTTGAAAGCTAACACGCCTCGGTATCAACAATATTATATGTTATAGCGTTGTCCAAGGATGCGCAGTGGTTTGCGTTGCGTTGCGTCCTGACTTTTCTGATCTGAAAAAATAAATAAATAAATAAATAAATCGGTTAATCACTGTCTGATTTCTTCATCTGCCTCATTTGCCTTGTAAAATCTTTGAGTGTCCTAGTGGGCGATCACTTTTGATTCCGGCATTTACTAAAAGCTTGACTAAAGAGGAAAAAAAACACCCCAAGGAAGAAAATTTCAATTATAATTGATTAATTATAAGATAATAATTATATTTTCGAGAAGATGAACAAAAAAATTACATATTTACGATTGACATTTGAAAAGAATTGTATAATGAAATATATAATGAATTATTACCGACAGCAAATAAATATCTTCCTCAAATCATACCGTCAGCCAGCAGGTGTACATGCTCCTTGAAGTCGACAAAAGCCACCGCTTAGTCAGAAAATTAAAAAGATTATATATATATATCTATATCGATGATAGATTTATCAAATGTTTTGTTTTTTTTTTAATTTAAATATATTTTTAAGTCTTGAGTCACTCTTCAATTCAGTTTTAATTTTACAGTCTATCGTCAATTAAGGTTCTTTCAAATTCAAAATATTAAACGACTTGTGTTCTTAGAAATATATTATGTGAAAAAAAATCAAAAAGTATATGGTAATCTTATAATTTTTATATATTATTGGTTGTGTTTTTATATTATGTTTTACCTCGTGCTTCATAAACTAAACACCAAAGAAAAGGAATATTAAAGAAATAAAGTTTTTCAAACTCGAGTAACAAAAAGAAAAAAAGAAAAAAAATTAATACAGACTTTTGTTATAAAACACGTGGTAAAATCTATAGGTGAACTTTGTCGGCATTTAACAAAAAGAAAGTATGTACATATACACACACATTTCTAAAGTAGTCGGCTTTTAAATTAGTAGTGGGTGTCATTCGTTTGTATAATCAAGAAAAAGTTGTCGTGGCTTTTTCGGAAGTCAATAATTTTGTCCCTCGTTGATTCCGTTCACCATATAGTTACTATGGTAAAATTCCAAACGAAATACTCCCCAAAAAATCAACATTGTAGTATTTTGGTCTAAAATGTGCTAGATGAGCCTTTTTAACTTTGATAATATATTAAATATATAATTGTAAAATAAAAAAATTAATGTAATATTTTTATCACGCGATAATTTTAAAAAAATAAATATTAATAATATATAAATCTAATAAAATATAAATTAAAATTTATTATCTAGTCCAATATTTAATTTAAAATTAATTGATAATAAATGAGATATAATTTCAATAAATATAACATCAAATAAAGTAAAAAAATCAACATCTCTTGTGTGCTTTAATTTGGAAGAAATAAGTTTTATAAATTTCCAAAAAAATATATATTTTTAAATATCTTGAATGAAATGAAACTTGACTGGTTAATTTTAATGCTTACTTTTTTTTTTATGAAAATATTATTCAGTAGCAAAAGTTATCAAAATTCAAAAATAATGGGGACCAGACCAGACCCTGAAACTTTGAATCAGAAGGACCAGAGCAGAAAAACCAAAGAGAAGGAAGAAAGAAGAAAATAGGATTCTTTCTTCCTAGTGGGGGAGAGTTTGGGATTTTCAAAGCCATTTTTCTTTTTCCTTCGTTAGTACTGTAAGACTGTAACAACAAAACAAACACCGTGCTTCTGTCGGTCGAACTGGAAAAGGACACCAAAAGTTTAATGTCATATACACTAAAATTATATATATTTAAATTCAATGAAAAGCATTAAATAATTAATAATTTAAGACGAAAGAGTGCATAAATATATATATATATATATTCATGTTTTTATTTTTTATTTTTTGGAGTTCAGACAGGATCTTATTGCTTGATATTGTCACTAAGATTGTATGATTTAAAACCCGCCCAACGATTGTTGATGCATTTTTAATGCCTGATTTTTCTTAGTTTTCATAGTCAATAATATATTACAAATCAAACTTAAAGGTTGCGGAGTATGTTTTCTCAAACCATTTACAGCACATGATTCAGAACTAAGTTACTATGTACTAATTATGCATTGAGAATCTTCATTGCATGACGAAATTTGTTGACATCTGAATTTACACAACTTAAACTAAACCAAATTAAGATTAATCATTTATGTTTTATCATATTCCATGTGAATGTATTAAATTAATCATGGTATTATACTAGATATGATATGTTTTGTCTCTACTTAAAGGATTCGTTTATTTCACGATAAATAATTTGATTAGTACAAAATTTGATTTGGGTACTTTTTATTTGTGTTGCGCTTGGGATGATATACTTAAAGCAGTTGGTTGGGATTAACGTGACTTTCCAATAGACTCTGCAACGTCGTCCTGCAACCAAGTCACACGGAAGGAAAGAACTCAGTTCAGACAATGATTATATTAGGAGCTAGTTTACTATTATTATTGAAAAATTCTTAAAATTAAAAAAAAAATTAAAAGCGTTATAAAAAAATATGATTTAAAAATTTTTCTTTTTTTTTGTTTTTATAAAAACTTGCTACAATGAATTGAAATATCAAAAAATATATATTTAAAATAATAAAATTATTAAATTTAAATAGAAGTTTCTAAATCAAAATTTTTGTTTGGATTGATAAACTATATTTTTAACCAAAAAATAAAAAAAATTATTTAATTACATTTATAATAAAATATAATTTTTATTTCAAAAATTATATCAACATCAATGTTAAATGTATCTAAAGAGATGTCATTATATTCACAAAGAACTTCAATATTGTCTGGAAAAAAAAAAAGCCAACATTGCTACGGGCCAGGGATATGAAAGCTCAAGGTTTCCATTTTCCAAGAGATTGCACTTGGGCTGGCATAAGCATAAGCATAAACCGAGGCAAACGCAATCAATGTGGTAACCAATCCAGATGTCCTGTATAGAAAAATTTTCATGACACATGCTAAAGTGATTTTGATATTCTAACCATTTGGAATCCACCCCAGGGCATACAAAAAATGGTTAGTATCTTCCATTTCCTACTAGCATTCAGGGTCTTACTAAAATCCAATTCCAATCTCCCTTGCAACTTTAACATACATACCAAAATCCATATGTTAATCTCTTTCTGCTTTCTATTTAATTACTGGGACGGGATAAATCTGATTATTGTTGCCTTGGCTCTTGTCAAGAAAAGTACCTCCTTAATTGAATATACAAAATGAAATTTTAACTCACCAACTGAATCGTCTAAGATTTTCCGACGAGGCCGGCATGAAGTCGTAATTCAGGTTCTTTTCACAGTATAATCAGATCACTCATATTTTGAGAGTTATTATCATTGCAGAGGTTACTAAAATTATATTTTTTATCTCTTTAATCTTCTCATTTTTCACCAAGATCATAGGTTTTATCATCCTTAATGAACCTAAAGGCTTCCAAATCTCTAGTCGGCTTTCTCCCTCATCAGAACAAGCCTATAAATATCATTGCTATCTAAAATATTTTCAGTCCAATCTATCTATCCGTTATAGGCTCTCGCTCTTAGGCATCTTATACAGTTTTCTCGACATTCTTTTTTGCTAATTAATATTTCTCGACACTCTTTTATATCTCAACTATTTTCCCAATTTTCCTTAGCCCATGTAAATACAATTACGTCCATTGATCCATATCACACAAAACTCGATCTCATCGACCTCATCACCCTATTTAATTAGTTTATCCACGGAAAATGCTTACGCGTTCCTTTTCAGCCTCTTCTTTAGCAAAAGGTTTTTGATTATTTATTTCTAGCGAATTAAAAATTTATTTAGATACATATTAAATGTATTTTATTTGACAATAAGCAGAAAATTATAGTTTTATTTGAGTTTAAGTTTACGAGTAAAAACGTATTTAAACGTTAAAGTATAAAAATTTACTGATAAAAAAAATATATATATATATATATATGTATGTATAAAGACAGAGAGAGATCAATTAGG